>BJCG01002579.1:0-134546 GCA_005406145.1 Prunus yedoensis
CCACAAAGTCTATATAGGCAGTTAGGTTGAATCTCTCCATTCATAATCACAAGTCAACCCTTTGAGACTATGAGTTTTCCTCTCATGGCTTTGTAAATGTAGTCATTCTTATCAAAAGTACCAAGGGAAATTAGGTTCTTACACAAACTTGGAATATATCATACCATCCCTAGTGTCCTAACATGCCATCATGCATCTTTAACTTGACTGTACAAGTGCCCCCAAGTTAACAAACTGAGCCACCCCTATCACAACTTCGCCGTCTTCTTCTTTCTCATATGTATCCAACCTCGACATGTTTGAGCACATATGATATGAGCACCTATAATCCAAATTCATAATCTTCCCTAAGAAATAGCAAGTAAATTAGAATGTGCTTTGCTATCAACACATAAAAGCTCATTGTCACTATATGTAGCGACCTTAGCTGTGTTCGCTTCCTTCTTCCCTTTGATCAACACTCAAAACAACTGTCTTTGGCCTTGGATTTTGATATTCCCCTATTGCCTTTGTTGCCATCACGCTTGTTGGAACAGCCCCTCTCTTCTGTCTTTGCAACTAGACCTTCAGCTTGAAAGCTCTCTCCAGCATGCTGAGACATCTGATGGTGGTTGAGAAGGCATTGTACCACCTCCTCAAACTTGAGAGTACTCTTGCCGAACATAAGCTTTGTTCGAAAGTGTCTATATGATAGAGATAAGGATGTCAGCAACATAAGCCTTATCCTCTATACTATATATAACTTCAATCCAATGCAAGCCCACAGTACACATATTGAAGGTACTAAGATGCTTCATAAGATTTCCTCCATCCAAAGATTTAGGAGTTCTTCCTTTAGGAAGAGTGTGTTTGATAGTGACTTTCTTGCAAACATATGTTCGAGCTTTTCCCATGTTTGCTTTGCGATGTCATCCATCACATTGAACATCATCTCGTCTGCGATGTAGTTCTCGATTGCCCCCCTAGCCAACTCGTCGAGCATGTCCCACTCCTCCGATGTCATGGTTTCTAGCTTATTCTCGCCTTCAAGGACAACGTTGAGACATTGCTGGTGAACGACTTCAACTTAATCTTCATTTTAGTCGTCTGTGGTGACAAGACGAGCCCCATTGCTCGAAATCCGGGACGAATCTCGTTGTAATTTCCAACATCTTACCGATGTCGGGCCCACTTACTAAGAACCGAGACTTTCTGCCAAAATTTTGGCAGAGTCTCCCTTGTAAATTGAACTTTTCCCAAAAAAAATTTCAACCTGTTAAAAACACAATTTATCCACAACTGGCAGCATGCACAAGTTAACTTTCAAATAGTTTACAAACTAGGCCTCTGGATTTTCAAATCAAACCCTAGAACGGGCAATAACAGAGCAATCTAAGGAATTTGGATTACAAATGATAACAACGTTTAACAGAACAGAAACGAAATCAACTTATCCTACATAAGCTCGAGGTTTGGAAACTCAGGGCTCGGCTCTGCTATTCAGCTCAGTCAACTACTGTCTGGGGGCCGCAAAATAGAGAACGTGTGAGTGGACAAAACAAAGTTGATTTAGTTTGCAAAACACCATACTAACCCCACCTTTTACAAAATAATGCCAAAACATGCAAATGGTGCCATACCTACGTAAACCTTTTTGAAATCAAAGTATTCTCACTTTCCCGAGAATATATTAAACTAACCAAACCAAATCCCTTTTGACTTCAATCCCAAATTCTCGAAGAAAAGACTCCCAATGACATAAGTAAGAATAATTTCAAATATTCCACTAATACCTTTATTCATATATATATATAAACTATTATAAACAGTTATGTAAATCCCAAAACTATGATAATATATAAATAGGTATGAAAGTATCACACCAACTTGAGTACCGGGGAAAACAATCCAACAGGGGGATTGTTTGGCTACCCGTAGGATTTCAAGTTTCTACCCTGCGTCTAGGGATGAGCGGTCCAACCGGGGACGAACACTCTACAGCACACACGCCGGAAGTTCCAACGCCACGTGTGGCCAAAATCAACCACTAAGTCCTATGCGCGCAAACAACTTTATCACACATCGGAATATCCAACGCCACGTGTGATAACTAACAACAAAACCATATATGCCCACACGCCGGAATCATCCAACGCCACGTGTGGGTCCAACAACCAAGGGAGGGTACTTAGCATAGTGCAATCACATATTCACATAACCAATCAAAATAGTACCACCAAACTCATATTAATATTTCCCCATTTACTTCATCATATTATGAATCGTAACTTCTCAAACATAATATCCATATCCAAAAATAATCATGATTCTCAAATATTGAAATAGGCAAAATTCCCATTTAAGCAATGTATATATATAAAATCCCATATTCAGAAAAATCCATATTTAATGCATATTACTTCAATCGATAAAAACAATGCACTTTCAAAACAAAGTCCACTCACAGGTAGTCCCACGCTACTTGACCCTGAGAGGGTCTCACCTGCTGCGTACGCGTGGTCGGAGTACCTATTTCAGAATACGAGCACGAAATTAATACAAAATGCTTCGAACGAGAAACTTTAAGTTAAAACCCTAATTCCCGAGTTTCAAGTAAGCACGAGGAATGAGACGTTCCTAAGGTTCAACTACGTGTTTCAAATGATAGAATAGCCTAGGAAGACACTCGATTAACCGGGCAGTTAACTTTCCAAATTGGGTCAACCAGGCCCAGTTGACCCACGACCTCCGTTTTATGATTTGAAAGTTCTTATGGGTTCCACAAGGTTTAGGATTCACATCCTGCAAGTTTGGTCCGAATCGGACCGTCGGATCGCTCACGATCGTACGATCGGACGGTTATCGTTTAACACAAACTTTAAGTTATTGAATCGGAACATCCGGGGCTCCAATTCATGATCCACGAATTCCTACACGATCCTAGGAATGCCTAGATCAACATATATTGGAATGAAGTCGATCCAACGGTCTGAACATGTCAAACTCGGATAATCCCTAATATGCGATATCCGTTCGACACTCAAACGGTAACCAAATTGAAATCCGAGCATACCGTCATGCTCAGGATGACGTGAGGATACCAAAAAGTGGCCCACGCGTCACCCCACGTGCCGGCAGCGTGTGGGTGTCCAAACCGCCAGTCAAGACTTATACCTACACGAAGAGCACCTAGAGTAGAGCAACTTTTGTTCTTGGACCTACCCCAAAAAGTCACTAAAAGTGGCCGAAATGGGGGGCCGAAACTGGCCAAAACTTCCATAGCTTATTTACATCTCAAAACATAGAAATTTCTCCTAAATTACACAACCAGTAGCTAGAACATATTGAAAGGATGAGAAAACATTCCAAGTTCGCAAAATTTGGTAGCTGGAAAAGTCCGAAACAATCGAAGGAAAAAGGGTAAAAATTCGGCCGTAAATCTGCAATTTCCGGCGGCGATAGAGTGGTGGGGCTCGTAGAGGGAAGTGAGGTGGTCCTTTTGGGATCGGTGCCGCCAAGAATGGTGGCCGGACGTGGCAGTGGTGGCTCTTGGAGCTATCGGCAGTGCAGAAAATCGAAGGGGGAGGGGGGCTACGCGCGCGAGAGAGAGAGAGAGAGGGTTTCAAATTTATTAAAAATCAACTTCGAGAAAATTACAGTTATGCCACTGAGTGTATTTTGATCCTAACTTCCTCGTTACAACCCCGATTCGAGCCCACTACGTCTCTACGGACTCTTCTCAGTACGACCTACGTCATAACACCAATGACTGCCCCAAAATCCTTCTAGATTAAAAAGTGACCAAATTACCCCTACCCCGAGAGCAAAATTGTAAATTCATATTTAAATTTAATTAAATAATTTAAATGGATAATTAAGTTAGGGTTGGGGTGTTACATGTGGTTATTTTGGCTTTTTCTCTTCAACATGCTTCTTGACCGCCATTTCAAACACACTAGCGCTTTGGAAGCTATAAGAGCACTTGGGCATAGACAAACACCCACTGCTAACGCTGCACTGATACCACTTGTTGTGGGAAACACTCAAGACCTTGCTATTAAACGATAAAGCAAACAAACACTCAACACACGCGCACACACCAAAACGATAAAGCAAATAAACAAAGAACACAATGATTATTTATAAAGATTGGGTGTTGTGCCTACATCCTGTTTGGTGACCACCCTGATAAATTTAACTACTAATAAGAACACCTTTGGTTTACAAAAAAACTCCCTTCGTTCTTAAGTACCCTAGGTCTTAATTTTTCTCACACCTTGCTCCAATCCAATTTGATGCTCTTGAGATCTCTCTCACATTGACCTAGACCCCAAATGTCCTATTTATACTAGTAGGCTTTGGGTAAAACAAGGAATAGGAAAGAGACATCCCTAATAAAAATAGGTTAAAAACCCTGCAAGCACTAGGAATCCCTGCCAAACCCGACCTGCTCCTCGCTTCCTCTCCAATCTGGTATCTATTCGGGAGAGCCAACTTCAACATATAATATCCCGCTCTCAACCAAACTGTCCTGGATATTATCAATGCGGCTGCCAGTAGCAAAAATTTTCAAAACTTTGTGTTAATACTTTACGTTTTATGTTTTAAAGTTGAAGTTCTAAAAGGTCATTATTAACGTACAATAATCAACAATGTCAAAATGATGGAAGTGTCATGTTGCTTTACTGCCGGTCAAAAGGTTATGTAGATCTTGGAGATGTTATCACAGTCTCCAAAAAGTAACGAAAAAGTTTGGCTCGTTAAAATTGAGGTGGAGCTCCTCCTTAGAACAAATGGGATTTTGACACTAGTCAACTTCATTTAACTTTTCCTTTTTTTTTCAAATTCTTTTAACTTTCTTTGTTTTGGTATTTGCCAATAAGTATCAAAATTCCATTTGATTTGAGGATGAGCTGCTGCTTAGTAATTATATATTAGAATAGGAATCGATTAATCATATCCTTGGCCATTAACTAATTGATGTTCGCGTTTGTTTATGTTTGAAAATATTCCTTAAGAAACTTTTCATGAATTAATTAATACTCTAACATTATATGTAAACACGTGCAACTTTTTTTTCTTTTACATTGTTATATCATACATAATTTTTAACAGATAAATAGCTTTCCCATCATATTTGGATTTTGAATTTTCATTGCAGTGCTTGGTTTGTTGCAAGGATTGATCTCGAATCTCCTTCAACTTTTGGGTATGCCACATCCTTTTCGTGTTGCCATTTTTTTCCTTTTTTTTTTTTTTTTTTGAAGTAGTTATCTGACATTTTTCTTTACAATGCCAACCTAGGAATCAACCGCATACGTGAAATGAAATTGATCCATATTCAATCCCTTGAAATTCTAGATCGCATGTGTGAAGTGATGACACATTCAGATGGTAAAGAAATGGAAGATGTACATGAAGCAATTTTCCGAGCAGTTGAACGAGGGATTTTTGAGTTTATTGATCGTATATTCCAAGCAAGTCCAAATCTCGTGTGGAGCTATAATCCAATGAGAAGGAACGCATTTCAATTTGCCATTGAATGTCGTCAAGAGAAAGTTTATACCCTGATATATAAACTTGACAAAATAAAAAGAAGTTCGATTGCAAATCTTGTAGATACTTCTAAGAATGGCATGCTACATGTGGCAGGGATGTTATCCCCGTTAGCAAAGTTGGATAATATCTCAGGTGCAGCTTTGCAAATGCAGAGAGAATTGCAATGGTTTAAGGTCAGAATATATCATTCCATATAATTGACAACTATCTTTTTATCTTCTTATGAATTATCCTTCTGAAGACCTTTTCTTTTATGTAAAAAGTGAGAATCACAATGTTCTACTTCTTCAATTACCGTTAGGTCATCAACGCAAGGAAAAAAAATAAGCTAAATCAGACATATTGTTTTTCGTAAATATTGAAATGGTTAAACGGTTTCCAATGTTAATAAATATTCATATGGTCTTCTTGCAAGTCTTCTTGTACTTCTGCCCTTAATGGTTTGAGCTTATATGGCCTCTCAAAATTCAAAGATTTAAGGGTTTGTAAGAAAAATAGAGTAATATTAATAACATTGAAGTCACATGAATCTTTTGTTCAACAAAATATAGGAGGTGGAGACTATTACATTTCCCAGGAGCAGAGAAGCTTTAAATGCGGAGTTTTTGGCACCACGTGATGTCTTTACCAAGAACCACAAGGAATTGGTGAAGGAAGGAGAAAGGTGGATGAAAGAAACTGCAACTTCTTGTACATTTGTAGGTGCTCTCATTTTTACCATCATGTTTGCTTCAGCATTCACAGTTCCTGGTGGAAACGACGGACAAACAGGCATTCCCATATTCTTGAATCACTACTACAAAAATGGAAAAAGACGACCAGAAAAAGACGACGGCATAACATAAAACCGTCGTTGTATTTAAATAGACGCCGGTATAAAAAAAAACCGTCGTGGATAAGTGATTTACTGTTCAATATTTTTAAAAGACGACGCGTACAAATAAAAAACCGTCGTTTTTAAAAAAGGATTTCTTCAGTGTTAAAATCTGACCAAAAAACAACGACAGCAGGTATGAATACACTGACGTAGAAAATAAAGACGACAGTTCACCAAAAAACCTGCCGTGTTAACTCCTAACTAAACACGACCAACTGTTCTTAATCCACGTCGTATAATATAGTGGAATCAACGTCTGTATACTACGACGGAGCATTCTCTGTAAACCGCCGACTTATTATTTTGGAGTATACTACGACGGTACCTACAACACTACTGTCGTTTTATTTACCACGTCCTAAGTTCAAATTACGGTCGTATTTTTTCAATTTATACGTCTGCCCTCTCTGTAAACCGCCGTCTTATGTTTATAGCTTTTTAAAATTAATTAATTTTTCTTTTATTTTGGTAATATCTTTCTTAACACAAAACAAAATTTAATTCTCAATCCTCAACAACATTTTCATCTTAAAATGCAAATCTCTTCGTGTTAAATATGAACACAAATTTGGCAAATACATCGTGGCAAATATATGTTCAACTGTTTCTTCCTCTCATATGCAAGCTGGGCCCTCTCCTTCCTCTTGTTCTCAAGCTCCTGCACAGCCTCGATTCCTGAAAATCAAAATCAAAATCAACAAAGTGTGAACCCTCACTCCTCGATTCCTGGTTACATTGTAGTCCCCTTTTCCACAGTGATCAACTTCAAAACTCCTGTGTAGCAAGGTGGAACCAGCCTTAGAACCTGTTGTGGGTTGTGCCTTTGGGGTGAAGCTAGGAGTGGGCTTGAGGTTCAGAATGAATAGACACCACCTACTCATTCTGAACCTCAAGCCCACTCCCAGCTACAGCCACCACCTGAGTCCGTCTCTGCGAGCATCAGGAACACCCACGCGGGTTCTCAAGCTGGTTTCACCCTTGCTACACAGGAGGATGTAGCAAACCCATGCTTGGTCTTGTGAGGAATCATTCTGCAAACCCATTTTCTTTCAGAAAGACAATTTCTGCAACCCTAATTGAAAACTGAGAGTTAAAAAACGCGTAAAAAAATCCTATTTAAACAAAATGGAGTAAATATCCACGTCAGTTCTAATATACATAGCGACGTCATATTTGACTAATCAACGTCAGTTTAGATATAACTACATCGGAAATCCAAAAGTCATTTCGCGCGTATTAAAAAGATAACTACATCGGAAATCCAAAAGTCATTTCGTGAGTATTAAAAAGAGAACAGAACCAAAGTAACCACGTCGGTTTATTAAAATACACAGTCGTTGAATTTATAATTACAACGTCAGTTTAGAGAAACAAAGCGCCGTCATAACCACGTCGGAAATCCAAAAGTCATTTGGCGCGTATTAAAAAGAGAACGACGTCGTTTTCAGAACCGCAAAGTAACCACGTCGGTTTATTAAAATACACAGTCGTTGAAATTACAAGTACAACGTCAGTTTAGAGAAAAAAAGCGCCGTCATAACCACATCGGAATTCCAAAAGTTTTTCGGCTGTTGTGATAACCACGTCATTTATGAATTATCTACCGTCGTTATAACTAAATAATACGGCGGTTTTTTAATAACAACGTCGTTGTATTGAACTCTGGGAAAATATATAAACTTTTCGTCACCTGACCTAATATTTTACGATTTTCACTTCCCGATAAAGTATCGTAGTTTCCCTCTCATTTCCCAAATCACCACTTTCGTCACCTGACCTAGCATCATCGTCTGAATCATCGTCTTCATCGTCCAAATCACCATTTTGTTCTTCGTCTTCGTCGGAAGGAAACATTTCTTTGCACGCCGGTGTTATTCAAGGTTTTTTCTCACTCTCTTCCCTTTTTTTACTTTTCATTTGCATGCCGTAGTTGTCTGGAAACAAGATTCTGTCAAATTGAAGAAATCTTTCACTGGTTTTGATTAAATACATAAGTAGATACTCTCACGACGCCAAGAGACGACAGTTCTGTCTTGTTTTCGACGATGGAATGGACACACCACGACGGCCGTAATGCAAACTGCACGACGGTGGCTAAAAACCGTCATGGTGTGACAATTAATACGTCGGAAACAAGATAAAACCGTCGTCTAGTGTGAGAAGAACACTCGTTTTGTAATTTTAAACCACGTCGGTTATTGTTAATAACCGACGTAGTTTATGCACATTTACGTCATGGAATATAAAAAACCGTCGTCTTATTTTAATTCATGATCTAAGAGATCGTTTAATAGGACGTCACTTTTTTAGTGTTACCGTCGTTGTTTTGTATTATTACGTCGTTTATTTTTAATAACCGACGTTGTTTTTCTGGCAGATTAATCAAAAATGGTTTCGAAATCTCAAAAGAAGGAAGCTGAAGCGTCAAAGGCCACAGCAGGTTCAATGGCACAAGGGGATGAACCCAAAACAGGTTCAGTGGAACTTGAAAAATCAACTCAAAGCAAACCCTCGAAGAGGATGAGATATTCCTCAACCTCAGAGAAAGACTCGAGCACAGCCACATTTGTTGAGGAGCCAAAATCTGGCCGCGGTATCAGCACAATGAGCCGTGTTGTGAAGAGGAAAATTGAGAAGGTTAAGCCTGTGGTTGAGTTCAATAAAGATGGCAAACCACATGGCGAGGCTGCTGTTGAGATGCAGTCTTACATTGGTGTTTTGGCACGCACCAGAGTCCCTCTTGTGGACAAGAAATGGAAACAATTACCCAAGGACGTGAAGGAGCAGATTTGGAAAGCTGTTCAAATGTCCTATGTTATTGGGGATAGTTACAAGAACTTGGTCTTGCAGTCTGCCGCCAAAAAATGGAAGGATTTCAAGTATAACATAACTAAGCAATATATCCTTCCATTCGCACATGACATGGAGAAATTAAAAGAAATCCCATTGCTTTATAAGTTCATAGAGAAATCGCAATGGGATGCCTTCGTAGCTTCAAGGTTAACCCCAGATTTTGAAGCTAAGCATGCTGAGCAGAAGGAGAGGAGGGAGAAATTGGAGTACAACCATAGGTTGTCTAGAAAAGGGTATGTTGGTTTGACGGACCAATTGGTAGAAACCATGCCCGAAGGTCAAGAAATCGATCGAGCTGTTCTGTGGAAGAAAGCAAGAGAAGATAAATCAGGAAACATCCCTGATCCAAAGGCTGCAGAGAAGGCAAAACTAATCGTAAGTCTCACTAACTCTGTTCTAAATTTGAAAAACAGAGTGTTTTATTTTGGTATAGACGTCGTTTATATTTACATAAGCGACGTTATAAAGTGAACACCACGACAGGCTTAATTTACGGACGTTTAAAAGTGAATAGGACGTCGGTTTTTGAATAAAGTAGACGTCTAGATAGAATTAATACGACGGATTAAATTATTCTATGAACTGCATTTTTGTTTTAAGTTTACTCACGCACACACTCTCCCTCTCTCTGTCTATTTCACTGAATTTTGTGGTGCACAATTTCTGGAAAAGAATGCATATTTCAATCGAGTTTTTTCACTTCTTCATTAAAACTTACGACGGTTTTATCTTATCTAGACGTTAGAATGATTATACAACGACGGTAATTTTGTGCAACTGTATGGAATTGTACATCTACGTCTGTTTGTTTAATAATCCGTCGTCTTACTTTGAATATACGACGGTTTTTAATTTATGTCTTAATCTGTTTTATTTTGAATATACGACGTATTTTTATATACCGACGTTGTAAAGTATAAACAACGACGGTATTTATATATAGACGTTTTAAATTAATACCACGTCTGTCATTTAATAAAAACCGTCGTCGTTTATAATTTACAACGTCGGTATATGTATCTGTCATACACCCTTCTCAGGTTCTAACAATCTCTCTTTCTCTCTTTTAGGATGATTTGCAAAAGCAAGTCTCCGAAGGCACTCTGACTGTCTCCGGGAGCAATGATATCTTGACTCTGGCTTTGGGAACCCCGGAGCATGGTGGGAGAGTCAGAGGAGCTGGTGCTGGCGTTACCCCAACTCAGTTCTTCAATTTGCCGAAGCAGCAGAGAGTGAAATTTGGTGACAAATTGAAGGAAAGTGTGAGGGAGGCAGTCAGAGAAGAGACCTTGAGGATTGAGGCGAAGTCAAGGGAAACTATAATGGAAGCAGTCAGAGCAGAGAGGGAGACTTTGTTGGCATATATCCGTCAACTAGTTCCTAATTTTGATCCCAGCCAGATGCTCCAAACCCCAATTCCTCCAATTATTTTACCCCCTCAAGATCAAAGCCCAAAAAATCCAATGTCTGATAAGGCAAGCTGCTCTGGGGCCACTAATATCAGACCCCTAGCTTTGGAATTAGAAGATCCGAAGCCTGAAGCTGATACTGCTGCAAAAGAGAAAGAGGACATGGTAAAATCTCTGCTATTTTATATTTCTGCTTTTTAAATTTTAAAAAGACGTCGCTCCTTTTAATAGCCGACGTTAAAATTTAAAATAACGACGGTAAATACGTCTGTTTCTTACAAGACACGTCGTGTTTCGTTATATACCACGACGCTTTTATAAACCGTCGTCCATTTCATGATTTCATTAACTGTATTTATATTAGACGACCTTTCTATAGAATAGCGACGTTAATAATTCAATACAACGTCAGTATTAACGAGAAACCGTCGTTTATATTATATACCACGTCTGTTTTTTTTGTTTAGTTAGAGTCGTTTATTTTAGTTCACACACAAACTAACTTATATTTCTTTATTAATTTCTTTAAACAGGATCTCTCAAAGCTAGATATGCCACCTCCTCTTTTAGCCTTATGCCAACATTTCCAGACCAAGTTGTTGCCTAATGGTAACGAGGCTCTAACAATTCACATGCCCAAGGAAGTGTTTGGCATTGAGCATGATACCTTCCTCTTCACTAAGGATGTTTTGCAGTTTGGTTCAATGGTTGAGATAGGAACCACAGTGATATCAGTATACATGAGGTAATTCTCCCTAATCCCATTTTGTTTTACATTTTCCTTTCTTTTAAATTAAAATCTCATTTAATTGACTTTCATATATTTAGGTTCCTATTTGACTATTTAAAAATGGCAAATCTTGTAAACCTTGTTGGCCTCGTGGACCCTGGGCTAGTGAGCTCTGGAGCTGGATCAATATTAGACCGAATAAAAAACCTGTCAAACCGCCTGAATACAGCAGATGGGAATCAATTTTTCTTGGTCCCTTATAATCCAGGGTTAGTACCATTTAAAGTATTTTCCTATTACATGAATTCACTGCCTTATAATCCAGGCTTCTAATATTTTTCTTTCTAATATGAATCATTATGTGCAGGGGTCATTGGGTGATGGTAATTGTGAGACCATTAACAGAGACTGCCTATTACATGAATTCACTGCCAAAACGCATGGTTGACGACGAAATGAAAAATATAGTGAATACGTAAGTTGATTTCTTCTGATTTATGATTTTTCCTATAAAGTATTTAAATAAACGACGGTTTTTACTAATACCGACGTTATTATATAATATAACGACGGGAAGATATTACCGACGTTTTAATTTAACTACCACGTTAGTATTTTCTTAAAAACGTCGTTTTAATTTAACTACCACGTCGTTTGCGTTTTATTTAAGAACGTTTTAATTTTTTCTGCTCAATTTTCGTCATACGACGTTTTTTACTCTTACCGACGTTATAACGACGGTTACTATTTGTATTTAACACCCTTTGTTTTCTTGTAACAGGTCAATTAAAATGTTTAACATTCATATAAACAAAAATTCACGTAAACAGCAGGCCATTTGGAAAAATCTACACGGCACTCCTGAACAACCAACAAGTGTAGAGTGTGGCTATTACGTGATGCGATTCATGAGAGATATAATTCATGATCCAGACCTAAATTTCGAGAAGAAGGTAAAACGCAACATTTTAGATATACTTTCTTTATTTTACTACGTCATATTTTTGTTTAACCGTCGTTTGTATTCTTTTAACACGTCGGTTTTTTGGTTTATTTTGCAGTTTGACAAGAAAAAAGATAAACTTCAGTATACACAAAAGGATATTGACGAAGTTAGGCATGAATGGGCAGAATTCGTGAACAAGCAATTACCGAAGGATAATTGATGTAGATAAATATTTATGAACAATGTTTAATTTAGATTATTTAAAATGTATATAAATATTTTGTTGTAATCAAGAGAACAAAAATCAACAAAATTAAATTTTGTTTTAAAATTTGTTTAGTTCCCAAACACCGACGTCTGATTCTAATTTACACGTCTCATACGTGTACACAATGGTCGTCTTGCAGTAAATGGAAATATAACATCGACGGTAATTCTTAAAAAGACGTGTAATAGTCAAAACAACGACGGTTTATAATTAATTCATCCTGTATAAATGAATTTGTACTCATATACTACGTCCGTTAGTATAACCTTATCGACGTCTAAATAATATACAAAGGCGGATATTTCTAAATATCCGCCTTTGTATAAAAAAAAAACGTCAGTTATATACAACAAAATGACGTGTAATAGACATAACAACGACGGTATATAATTAATTCATCCTGCATAAAAGAATATGAATTCATATACTACGTCGGTTAGTATAACCTTATTGACGTCGTAATCTTATACAAAGGCGGATATTCTTAAATATTCGCCTTTATATATATAAACAACGTCAGTTATATACACTAAAATGACGTTTAATATTAATAACAACGACGGTTTATAATTAATTCATCCTTTATAAATGATTTTGTATTCATATACTACGTCGGTTAGTATAACCTTAGCGACGTTGTAATATTATACAAAGGCGGATATTATTAAATATCCTGTGTATATTCTTAAATATAGTTTCAACGTCGGTTTTTTATGTTTAATGTCGTTGTAAAGGGATACAACGTCGGCTAGGTCATTTTTAATTTAATTGTTATTGACTTTTATATTTTATTTAAATCCATATTAAATTCATAACTATATCCAAAAATTATACTGAAAACTACCAAGCATTGGAATATTGTCTCTATCCTAAAGCTTTAAAAAATATAATTTTGGAAATATTTTTTTATTGTATTTAATTACTAATATTAATAATATATTCAAAACAAAATTCGAAAAATATACCGGCAAATTCTATGCACTGATTGAGACAATATCTTGCCCGTTAAGGCCTGAAAAATGTAATTTTAGTTTTCAAAGTTCAAATGATAACAAAATTCAAACAAATTTAGAGACAAAGCATTGTACTCCTTATACTTTACATAACATAACCCTAAGGTTTATGTGATCCATTGGTGCCCATAAATTCAAAATTATGAAATCCATATTTTAGCCTACTATTGTAGAAGGCAATGTTGTAAGGAATCCATAGCAATTTTCGGTTCATTTTTCTCGTACTTGTGTATTTTTTAAAAATTATTTTAAAATTTAGGGTTTAGGGTTTAGGGTTTAGGGTTTTTTGAAACGACGCCGGTTTTCTCCCGCTGTTTTTGGTCAACTACATTAAAAAAGACTAATTGAATTCGGTTGACGACGTCAGTTATAAAATAGCGACGTCTTTAGTGTTTACAACGTCGGAAATGTATTATAACCGCCGTTGTAAGTAATTATTAGACGTCATTATAAGTGTTGACCGTCGTGGTTGAAAAACGCGGTACTTAAAAATTTTTGACCGCGACTTAAAATTTTCAGAATTTCCCTTTAACCCTCAAATAGTTCATTCTCTCTCTTCAACATAAATTTGTCTGAAAGTTTTCGTTCTCCAAGCTCTCTCTCAATATCCATGTAAGTACAACTCTAGTCCCTTTAATCCTAATTCTCTCAGCTCTGTCTCAAGCTTTTGTTATATTCTCTCAGCTCTCTCTCAAAGCATTGGGTACGTAGATTCTCCAAGATCTCTCTCAAAGCATTTGGTACGTAGATTTTCCAAGATCTCTCATTGGGTACGTAGATTCTCCAAGCTCTCTCTCAAAGCATTGGGTACGTAGATTCTCCAAGCTCTCTCTGAAGCAGTTGTTATATTCTCGCAGCTCTCTCTCAATATCCATGTAAGTACAACCCTAATCTCTTCTTAAATCCATAAATGTTTTCGTTGGTAGCTATATTAGGGTTTTGGTGTTTGCAATCTTGTAATAATTGCTCTCTGTTTGGGTTCTTTTATGTTTGTTTGGCCATGGGTTCTTGGAAAAGGAATGGGGATGGGAGATTTAAGCTGTTTTTTTTTTAACTACGACGACGGTTGAAGGATCAAACCGTTGTCCAAATGTTTATTATACGTCGGTTGTTCATTTACTCCCGTCGTCTGCGTTTTAAGCCGCAACTGGTAGCCTAAAGACGACTGTTTCTCCATTAAACGTCGTCTTTAGGCTACCAGAACACCGTTCAAATTTCTGGGTCTGGGTATCTTAATGACGACGGTGACTATAGATGCCGTCGTCGGAATGTATATTAAACGACGATTATTTTTATAAACCGTCGTCTTTTCCATGTTTTATATTTAATTTTCATTTTGTTCTCTGCTATTTGAATGAGGTAGTGTTTCATTGCTGGTCTTTCCACTTTAATATATATATATTTATATGAATTTGATAGAGTGTAAGATGGATAAGTCATGGATGCATGCGGATAGAAGATCGAAGGCATATGAGTTAGGGGTGGAAGGATTTTTGAATTTTGCGTTACAAAATCTTGGAAATACAACTGAGATTCGTTGTCCATGTGTTAAATGTGGGAATATTCGATTGTTTGGGGTTGGAATTATAAGGGAACACTTATACTTTAATGGAATTGACCAAAGCTATAAGATTTGGAGATGGCACGGAGAACCTTGGGAATGGACTACCAATGCTAGTAGAAATGTGGAAGAAGATGAGCAAAGTAGGTTTAGTTATGTTTCTGAAGAATTAGGGATGGATGATAATGATTTTGCCAATATTGGATCTGATCCTTATGAGTTTGCCAATATTGGATCTGATCCTTATGAGTTTGCCAATGTGATTGGGGATGGTGATGAACCCTTGTACCCTGGTTGCAGTAAGTACACGAAGTTGTCGGCTTTGGTGAAGTTATATAATTTGAAAGCAAAACATGGGATGAGTGATGTTTGCTTTACAGAATTATTGATACTTCAAGGAGAATTTCTTCCAGAAGGAAATACACTACCTTCCTCTATGTACGAGGCAAAAAAGACTTTGTCTGCTTTAGGGATGAGTTATGAGAAAATCCACGCATGTTCCAATGACTGCATTTTGTATCGGAAGGAGTATGAGAATGCAACTAATTGTCCTACTTGTGGTATCTCAAGGTGGAAGGAAACCAAGGATGGGTTCTTGAAAGAGGGTGTGGCAGCGAAGGTGGTGTGGTATTTTCCTCCAATTCCAAGGTTTAAAAGGATGTTTCAATCACATAAGACAGCTAAGAGTTTGACTTGGCATGCTGCAAGAAAATCAGTTGACGGTTATATGTCTCATCCAGCGGATTCCCCGTCTTGGAAACTTGTTGATGAAAAATGGCCCGACTTTGGTAATGAGCCAAGAAACTTGAGATTGGCTCTCTCATCTGATGGATTCAATCCCCACAGTTCTTTAAGTAGCAGATACAGTTGTTGGCCAGTTATGTTAGTTACATATAATCTCCCACCATGGCTATGCATGAAGCGGAAGTTCATGATGTTGACTATACTGATTTCCGGTCCTAAACAGCCCGGAAATGATATAGACGTCTACTTAGAGCCTTTGATTGATGATTTGAAATCTCTGTGGGATGGGATTAGAGGAGTGTATAATGCCCACATAGGAGAATACTTTACACTCAGAGCTGCATTACTGTGGACAATTAATGATTTTCCCGCTTATGGAAACTTATCTGGTTGTGTTGTTAAAGGATATAAAGCTTGTCCAATATGCGGCGATGATACACCTAGTCACAGGTTGAAAAATGGCCACAAAATTTGTTACATTGGGCATAGAAAGTGGTTACCAATCAATCATCCATATAGGAGGCAACGTGCAGCTTTTAATGGGAAACCTGAATATGGCATGCCCCCTGAGCCATTAACAGGAGAAGAAGTGCTGCATATGGTTGAAGATATTAATTACATATGGGGCTCGAAAATTGGGGGAAGTGTTGGTGAGAATGATGGTGATAGAGTTTGTTGGAAGAAGAAATCAAAATTCTTTGATCTCGAGTATTGGAAATACCTCCCTGTGAGGCATGCCTTAGATGTTATGCACATTGAGAAGAATGTTTGCGATAGTATCATTGGTACATTGCTAGAGATCCCTGGAAAAAATAAAGATGGGATTGCTGCTCGGTTAGACTTATTGAACATGGGGGTAAAAATTGATTTGCAACCCGAGTATGGAGAAAGACGTACTCGCTTGCCTCCAGGGCCTTGGAATTTGTCAAGAGCAGAGAAGAGAGCGGTTTGCAATTCTTTTTATGGTATGAAGGTTCCTAAAGGTTATTCTTCAAATATAAAAAATCTTGTATCTTTAAAAGATTCAAGACTTCTTGGCCTTAAATCTCATGATTGTCATACCTTGATGCAACAATTGCTCCCTGTGGCAATTCGTTCTGTTTTGGAGAAGCCTGCAAGGTATGCAATAACTCGATTGTGCTTCTTCTTCAATGCTTTATGTGCAAAGACGGTAGATGTTTCCAAGCTAGATAAGTTGGAAGAAGATGTAGTAGTTACTTTATGTTTGCTTGAGAAGTACTTTCCCCCTTCATTCTTTGATATCATGGTTCATCTAGTAGTACATCTTGTCAGAGAAGTTCGTCTATGTGGGCCAGTATATTTTAGATGGATGTATCCGTTTGAAAGATATATGAAAGTGCTAAAGGGGTATGTTCAGAATCGTACTCGTCCCGAAGGTTGCATTGCTGAGCGGTATATAGCTGAAGAAGCTGTAGAGTTTTGTACCGACCATTTATCTGATGTTAGTACAGTTGGAGTGCCTTCAAGCCAGAATATGGGAGTTTCAAAGCCATTATCAGGTTGCACAGTGGGCTTAGTTGATATGGACTTGTTGAACCAGGCACATCTATATGTCTTGGAGAATACGGAGGAAGTCCTACCTTATATCGAGTACGTATGAGTTTAATTTTTCATATATATGTAGCCATGTTAAATATTATTACTCCTTATATTTATCTTATATATAAGAGACCGTAATGCGTGTTTTTTTCGTGTCAATTGTAGGGAACATATGATCCACATCAAGACCACTTATCCGAAATTTAGAAAGAGAACAAAGTGGCTACAAGATAAGCACAATAGCACTTTCATTCAATGGCTACGTGTTAAGGTATATATGTTATTGAATGACATATTCAATTTATTATTTTAATTTTCTTTCTTTCTATATATATGTTAGATTGAATTAATATATATGTTTAATTTGTAGGTTCAAAGTGAATTTAATGGGGAAGATTATAATGGCATATCAGAAAATTTGAGATGGTTAGCAGCTGGTCCAAGCATGGTAGTGCCATCATATAGGAGCTATCTTATTAATGGTGTCAAATTTAGCACCAAGGCACAGGATGATGTGCGATATTGTCTCCAATATGGGTTTTTATGGGGTTATTCAAGAAATTTGGGATCTTGACTACCAAAAGTTTAGAATCCCAGTCTTGAGGTGTGATTGGATAGATAACACTTCGGGCCTTGTAGTCGACGAACTTGGATTTACCCTTGTAGATCTGAGTAAAATTGGACATAGAAATGACCAATTTGTTATGGCTTCTCAAGTCAAACAAGTATTTTATGTTGACGACCCAATGCATCGTGGTTGGTCGGTAGTGTTATCAATGCCTAATAGAGAATATAATGATGTTATTGGTGATGATGTGCTAGGTGATATTAGAATTGAGTGTGAGCCATTTTCTAGAGGGATACCAAATGTTGACACATTTGATGACCTAGTGGGTGAGTTTGGGAGTGAGAACATTAGAGATGGGTGTGAAGATATATGGATTGATTGATTGTTGTAATGTATGACATTAGTTATGCAGTTAATTGTATGACATTAATTCATAGCTCTGTATATCATTTTAATTCCGATCACATTTTCATTCTGCAAGCTTTGTATGACATTAATTCATAGCTCTGTATATCATTATAATTCATTTCAACCGTCGTCTATTACAGTCGTCTATTATAGTCGAAAGGTCTATTTTTTATGCGATTATGTACCAAATCGACGTCGGTTTTAGTTTTTTCCTGACGTGTACTATATTAACCACGTCGTTTTTTTGTGTTCAAGCCGTCAAAATAATTTTCAATGTCTGTGGTGATATAAATGGTCGTGGTTATTGTTGTTTTTACGTCTGTTCAAGTAAATATATGCCATGTTATATGTTTAAGACGTCAGTTTTTCATTCAGTGAACGTAGTATTTATTAACCACGGCGGTTTCTAAGTTTTATACGTCGGTTTTGTTTTATTTCGAGACGTAGGTAAAACTATTTACGTCTGTTTTATAGTTGTTTTTGACATTTAAAATTATTTAAACGTCTGTGTTTTAATAAAACCGTCGTCTATTATAGTCGAAAGGTCTCTTTTTTATGCGTTTATGTACCAAATCGACGTCGGTTTTAGTTCTTTTGTGACGTGTACTATATTAACCACGTCGTTTTTTTTTGTGTTCAAGCCGTCAAAATAATTTTCAACGTCTGTGGTGATATAAATGGTCGTGGTTATTGTTGTTTTTACGTCTGTTCAAGTAAATATATGCCATGTTATATGGTTAAGACGTCAGTTTATTCAATCAGTGAACGTAGTATTTATTAACCACGGTGGTTTCTAAGTTTGACACGTCGGTTTTGTTTAATTTAGAGACGTTGATAAAACTATTTACGTCGGATTTATAGTTGTTTTTGACATTTAAAATTATTTAAACGTCTGTGTTTTAATACAACCGTCGTCTATTATAGTCGAAAGGTCTCTTTTTTATGCGTTTATGTACCAAATCGACGTCGGTTTTAGTTCTTTTGTGACGTGTACTATATTAACCACGTCGTTTTTTTTGTGTTCAAGCCGTCAAAATCATTTTCAACGTCTGTGGTGATATAAAGGGTCGTGGTTATTGTTGTTTTTACGTCTGTTCAAGTAAATATATGCCATGTTATATGTTTAAGACGTCAGTTTTTTCATTTAGTTAACGTAGTATTTATTAACCACGGCGGTTTCTAAGTTTGACACGTCGGTTTTATTTAATTTAGAGACGTTGATAAAACTATTTACGTCAGTTTTATAGTTGTTTTTGACATTTAAAATTATTTAAACGTCTGTGTTTTAATACAACCGTCGTCTATTATAGTCGAAAGGTCTCTTTTTTATGCGTTTATGTACCAAATCGACGTCGGTTTTAGTTCTTTTGTGACGTGTACTATATTAACCACGTCGTTTTTTTTGTGTTCAAGCCGTCAAAATCATTTTTAACGTCTGTGGTGATATAAATGGTCGTGGTTATTGTTGTTTTTACGTCTGTTTGTGTAAATATACGCCATGTTATATGTTTAAGACGTCAGTTTTTTCATTTAGTGAACGTAGTATTTATTAACCAAGACGGTTTCTAAGTTTTACACGTCGGTTTTTGTGTATTTAGAGACGTTGATAAACATATTTACGTCGGTTTTGTAGTTGTTTTTGACATTTAACATTATTTCAACGTCAGTGTTTTACTAAAACCGTCGTCTATATAGTCGAAATGTGTCTTTTTTTAGGTTTTATGTATGAAATCTACGTCGGTTTTAGTATTTTACTGACGTGTACTATATTAACTACGTCGGTTATTTGCCATCGTTATTTCATGTATGAAAAGACGGCGGTCGATTTCTCGTCGGTTGTAAACCATGATACACGACGGTAAATTACCGTCGTCTATTTAGTTTTTTGTAGTAGTGAATAAAAAGATATTTATGGTTTTTATAGTTTCAGATGCTATATCGCTCTTTTCTTCCACAACTTTAGTGTTGATGTTTTTGGGAATCCTTACATCACGTTATGCAGAAGATGATTTCCTCAAATCCTTACCAACAAAGATGATTATAGGGCTTTCCGCACTATTCTTCTCTATTGCCGCCATGATGGTTGCCTTTTTTTCTGCCCTTTTCATTATGATCCATCAATAATCATGGATTGTTATTCCAATCATATTCCTTGCTAGTGTTCCAATAACCTTATTTATTTGGATGCAATTTCCTCTTCTTGTTGAGATGTTCATTTCAACTTATGGAAGTGGAATATTCGATAGGAAAGTGAAACAATGGACATAAATTATTGGTGGTACGTATGTCTAATATTGTATATTTTTCGTAATGTTATCACTTCTTAGAAGCTTGTATGTATTGTACACACTATATTAAAAGCAAAAATTTCAATATCCATTTTATTTGTTCTTGAGAAGATATAATTGAATTCGAGAACCTTTTTCTTGGCTCCTATCCCCTCCCCACCCCATGTTCCTCCTAGTATAATTTCAATCATTTTTTTTTTTTGGTCAGAAACAGTGCTTTCATTCCAAAGGGGAGCAGCCAAGAAGCCAAACCCAGGAAAAATACAAAGCAACAAACAAGGAAGTCCAAACCACAAGGGGGGACAACAAAACCAAAATGCAATACAATAGACAGACTACGAGGGGAAGAAGAAAGACACAGCAGCACAAGGATCCACCAAGTCCAAAGGCCTCCTAGACAGCACCAGACTAAACATTTGTTGGAGGACACGGAAGGCCATCCTTATTCAAGATGAACGTGAGAAAGGATGGAGGCCTAAAGGCCCAAACTTCGTTGCACATCCTCGACTTAGCAAGCTCTGCCAAGTGATCTGCAGCCTCATTTGCGGTTCTGCGAATCCAAGTCCAGCTATAAGATTTGAACGCCAAGAGAAAGTCTCTTATATTACTAAGGATTGGGTAAATCTCCCATTTCCCCTGAGAGATGTCACCATTGATACTTTTCATGGCTTCAAGGCAATCAGACTCGAAAGACACCAGTTCATCACCCCTATCCGAAGCAAATCTGCACCCTTCTAGGCAGGCTAAACATTCAGCCATTAGAGCCGAGTTCGCTTGAGCCAACAGAGATTTACCAGCCAAAAACTGTCCATTGTGATCCTTGACCACCATTCCAATACCCACATATTTAGATATCGGGTCCCAAGCCGCGTCCACGTTTAGTTTGAGCAAGGGGCTGAGAGGGGGCGACCATGCCGTATTATCCGCCAAGTTTTGGGGCCTAGAACTGTAGTTTGATTGGCGATGCTCCATGGAGGAGAGGAACTCGTTAGCTGCATTTGAAGCACGTTGTATAGTGTCTTGAGGGGAGGGAGAGCGTTGCTCCATTACTACCTTGCATCTCTCCTTCCACATGTGCCAATAGAAAAAGCATATAATGGTTTTCGTCCTAGCCACATCATTCTGCTCCGTGCCAATAATAGAGAACATATTGTATAGCCAGACGTCCAGAGTAGAAATAGAGCATTTATCCACTCTAAGACTTAATGGGCTGCCAAACCAAACTGGCTCGAACCATGGGCAGAGAAGAAGCATATGCTCCACAGTCTCTGGGTAGCAATTACACAGAGGGCATAGAGGAGTCTGGGCACATTTCCTTCTGAAGAGATTTGCAAATGTGGCAATAGCATTCCGTAGCACCCACCACAAGAAGGTTTTTTTTATTTTGGGAGGGACATTGGTTTTCCACATCATTTTCCAGCAATCGGTGTCCACGGTCGTAGACGAGGAGGGGTGATGAAGGCGCCTGGCAGCGTTCACACTTGTTTGTGCCTAATAAATCTCGGCCGCAAGAGCCAACCGAGGGAACTTCCTCTCGGCCTTAAACACCTGCCCAGGAGGGACAATGGAAGGGATTCCCCGTTCTCGGCCAATGGCTTGTCCTTCCTCACGGAATTCCACAAAGACCACTCTGCCACCGACCTATACGGCATGATCCCTGAGAACCGTGAAATTGTGGAGCTGGCCATGAAGAACGCTAAGGCGGAAGGTCTCCTCATTACCCACAGGTCTGACCCGGCCATCAAGGCCGTGTGCCAGGCCAACCGCGAGGCCAGGACGAAGGGAATGCTTGGCTACCAACCTAGCTTGGAGAGGAGGCCAAGGCTCCATTCGGCAAGAGCGACTTGGAATACCTCCGCCAGTACTTTACCGTGATCCCGGCCGATTCTGTTTTCGGTTTAACGGCCGAGGAGAAGGTCTGGGTCAGCCGATTGGACGAGTACCTAATGGCTAGAAATGCGTTGACTCAGGCTAGACGAGCCCTCATGGGGAAATGTGAGGTTCCAGCTCTCTCTATGGCCGAGACTTCCACAAGCGACATCCCCGAGACCGCGCGCCCAGCGAATGACGGCCTCGTTAGTCCCTCCTTCGGGGTCGAGGCCGAAGACGACCCCACGTTAGGGATCTCCGAAGAAGAATACGAGGGGATTCTCAGGATGGTCGAGGAAAGAGCCTTCACCGGGGATAGCTGTACGGCCGAAGTAGGAGCCAATAAAGGGAACTTGCAGGGGCCGAATGAGGTAAACATGAACATGGTGCTTGTTTTACCTGTCAAGTTCACGGCCCCAGGAGGTCAGATCAGCGGCCTGGACAGTGACGAGTTCGATGAACGGCCTGACCCGAGGCCGAAGACAAAAGAGGAGTTATTGGTCGTGGCCTTTAACGAGGTGATACCCAGAAACGAGCCAAACAAATACCGACACTTAAAGCCGTTGTACATCTCGGCTCATGTGGAGGGGATACCCATGTCCAAAGTCTTCATCGACTGTGGGGCGACGATCAATATCCTCTCTTCTTCTTTGATGAGGAAGCTGGGCAAGTCGAAGGAAGACCTCATTCCCAGTGACGTGGTCATGAGCAGCTTCGTCGGTGATAAATCAAAGACCGTTGGGGTACTGCCATTAAAAATCACCGTGGCCGACCAAACGAGAGTCGTGGCTTTCTACGTGGTCGAGTCCAGCGTAGACTACAACATACTGCTCGGCTGCGACTAGATTCATCAATCCGGATGCATACCGTCTTCCCTTTTTCAACTGTTGTTTTTCTGGGACGGCCAGACAGTGTCCATACACACCATATGGATAATCATATTTGGGAAAGAACGAACTTCATAAGCTAGTTTGATTTACTTTGTTGCTTGTTACTTTGAAGCATGAAATTGGACGTGTGTTGATTTTCCTTTTCATTTTAGTTTTTATTTCACAATACTTTAATTCTGTTTCAAGTTTTCTGTGTTTGTTTTAGCAATTTGGGATAGCTCAATAAAAATGGAGAGAGATGGCAACCTCAATCATAAGAATGGGAAGTGTGGAGCAGTGGGAGAAGTCGCGACCTCCAAGTGCATCCATGCTCGACCTAATCGCTTCAAGGGGGAGCATTCCAATCCTTTCTCTTTACTTGTTTTGTTTTTATTTTAGTAATTTTAAGTTTCTGTTTCTTTTTATAAAAAAAATAAAAATATAAAAATATATTTTTCATATAAGCTAACTTTTGGTAACCCCAGTGAGCACCTCCGTTAATACAGTGTCTAGGAGTTCTTTAGGTGACATCTTCGGTGTCTAAGAAGTTAGGGTTTTAAGCGGGACCATTGTGACCCCTCCAACCTTCCCGGAACCCCTGGCTGTGTTTTCTGAGGCCCTTAACTGGTCATCCATGAGTTGCTTGTATATTTGTGTGTTTTCTTCTTTGAATTCTGTTTATTTCCGTAATTCTTTGAATTCTTTGTTTTTCTGTGCTGAATCCAACCATATAAAGAACGTGAAATTTGGACAAATAGTTGGAAAGTTATAGGCCAAACACTGAACAGAGGTCGAAGTTGAAAAACAGAGAAACGAATCTGTCCAAATAGTGATAAAAGGGTGATAGAAAGTGCTGTTTGTGTTTTTCTTTGGTTTATTGTTTTGTTTCTTTTAGTACAACAATTTATGGCGTGTGTTTGAGTACGTTTGGAGTACTTAATTTTATTTTTGTTTATTGACTGTTGTTTCTTTTTATCTTAATTTGTTTTTGTTTCCTTTTATTACATGCACGATTTGCATATGTTCCATGCGGAGTTAGACATTTCCCTATATTGCACACTTTAAATATTGGAGTAAATGCTTATTTCATTCCATACCATGTGATTACAAACATAAATTTGAACATGCGTACATAAAGTTCTGAATCACATGATTCCTTTTGCATTCTGAGCCACCTGAGGCATCATGCTAATTGCCTCTATTTGCTCTTGCTTGTAGAACCTGCAATAGTTCAACATGATCATTATTTCTCTTCTGCAGAGTTTCTACATGTTGGTTGGTACAGTAGAGCCGTTTCTGCAAGTCTGCCACTTGAGCCTTCAAGGCAGCCACCTCCTCACTTAGCACTGCACACTCCCACGTCCTCGCCAGTAATCGCATGCCCAAATTGGTAGCCGAGACCGCGTGGAGCACAGTTAAATTGTGGGACTCCTCCACTGCAGCCTTGTCAGACCTCTGTGCCACATGCAGATGATCTGTCGGCGTGAGCTTGCTGACAGTCATGCCTCCCAGCAGCACTGCTCTATTCGGCATTGCCTCAGTAAAGTTCAGTATTGCCTCAGCAAAGTTTGAGGCTGTGCCGTGATGATAAGAGGAGTTTCGGAAGACATGGTTTGGAGGAGCACTTATCTGCGCATTCGGTGGTGCAAGGGACAACTCAAGATTGAGATCATCAAGGTGAGTGTATGAGGATGCCATTGTGTTTCTTGATTATT
Source organism: Prunus yedoensis (assembly GCA_005406145.1). Lineage (NCBI taxonomy): Eukaryota > Viridiplantae > Streptophyta > Magnoliopsida > Rosales > Rosaceae > Prunus > Prunus yedoensis. Next base: position 25,217 of record BJCG01002579.1, read on the forward strand.
TGATGTTTTTCTCTGAATTTGCAGGAAGAAATGCAGGGTACTCCTCAATTCAACCAAGAGGTGGTTTAAATAGATATATGCTCATGAGGGAGTCGACACCACTTCAGATCTCCCGAGCATTTTGGCGGTCGCGTCCATTTAAAGGGGAGCATTTCTACTTTCACTTTGTTTGTGCCTAATAAATCTCGGCCGTAAAAACTGACCGAAAGGACTTCCTCTCGACCCTAGCACCTGCCCATAAATTGAAACGTGGCGATTCGTTAGGCATTTGCTTTCCTAAAAATAAAAGAAAAGCTGCAAAGGCAGAATCCTCTCGGCCTCACGGCCTCGGTGCTCTCGGCCGAGGCCGAAGGAAATAATAAACCGCTCGGGTACATGGCATCGGGGTCCCACAACCCATTTAATAAAGTAACGCCTCTGACTATTACAGCAAATCCACTAGCCGCAAAAAAGCATTTAATGCACGAGGGAAGAGGGGAAGTGACTGAAGTCAGGGTATGGTGAGGGAAATCATAGTGGTTAGGCACAAACATTCTTACAAATATTCTTACAGCTCGAGAGATTAGGTCACCAATCATCGGACCAGAGCATTAAATGCGTCCCCACGGCCAAAGGCGCAGAACCCATGATCAGGACGGCGGCCGGGATTTATGGGGTCACACCACCATGCTTCACGCTCCCAAATGCCGATTTGACTACCCACTTGCCCTGATCAGGCCCATCATGCAGATTTTCAGCCTCGATTATCTCTCCAGAGCTCCTATAAAAACCGAGCTCAAGCTACATTCAAAGGGTTCAAACACCAAACCAAAAGCCTCCCACGGAGCAAATTATATTTTCCTGTCATTTATCTTCTTGTAATGCACTTTCAATACCTTTATTTGCTTTTTTAGGAGTAGTGATAGTTTGTAAGAAAAATCCGTTCATCAATATATCATACTACCCTTGATCTTCAAGGCGCCGGAGCACCATCTCTGTTACTCTTTATTCCATTCCATATATCATACGACCCTAGCTCTCTAAGCAACGCGCCGAAGCACCACCTAAAACCCACCATCAACACCACCACTAAACGGCCTTGTAGCTCAGGTCATGAACCTGACGGCCGAGATCAGTTCCTCTCTCAGCCACAATCATTTGATTCGAAGTCAAACTCAAACAGGCGCACCACTTAACCATTTACCCAAACACTTCACTCTCAAATGCACGGTAAACTGTGCTAGCACGCCCGCGCACAACCGTACTGCATCCAAAAGAAGGACGGCACGTGTCGACGCATATCCCCTCGGCCCGGAACACCAGGTCGTGAGATTTATGAGCCCAACACTTTTGGCACACCCGGTGGGATTCTTGTCAAAAACTTATGTGGAAACTAGGTCACAGGCGAAACTCAAGAATAAGACAATCGAAATGACTTCTGAGACTCCTGAGTCAACCTCACCGATAAATACCGCAGAGACCGAGCAGACGGTCAGCATCTCGGCCAGCATTCCAATAACAACAACTCGCAGGGCCGAGTCCATACAGGAGCAAGCTCTGGTGGAGGATCTGATGGCTAAGCAGGCCTACAGGATAGAGACATCCTTTATGGCCACAATGGACAGGTTTTCCTGAGAGCTACGGACGCTCTTTCAGGAGAGGATGCCGATAAATTCTTCCGCGACACCTCCCAGAGCCGGACAGAGAAGCCAAGAGCGCGAGAGGATTGAGCCCTACGGTGAGAGCAGTAGCCTCGGCGTCTCTGGCCGCACACTAGCGTCAGGCTATGGTCAGCATTCTCAGCCGCCGACGAATAGTTGGGGACAGTCGTAGCTGACATGGGCAAATCCCGAACCGACCTACCCAGCGGAAACGCCGTGCGGCCCAATCCATGCTTTGACCGTATCATTAGGGTAGAATAGCCTCACGCATTCCGCGGTCCAGCAACTCGCCCTAATCCATACTTTGGCCGTCCAAATGCAGCCTGGCCCAAGCAATGCGACCGCGGCGTTATCATAACAGTACGGTCAGAGTAATTCGACCGTTGCACCACCGTTTAAGGCATCGGTATTCCCGTTAGGCTCCCACCTTCAATACGGTTCGGCCATTCCGACGGCAACACAGACGCACCCGGGTTCCCACTGCCAGAATGATACAATCCGACAGAATTAGGTGGCCACACCACTACGGCAGGGTGGACCATACGCACCCTGGTGAAACCCACGGTGCTTACCTAGTGCAACCCGGCTCGGTCGCAATGGCCGAGCCCCTTGTTCAAGTGGCCCAGCCGATAAGGCCACAAAACGATCCGCAACAGGTCCCGTGGTCGTTTGCGGCTGTTTGTGACTAATAAATCTCGGCCGCAAGAGCCAGCCGAGTTCACTTCCTCTCGGCCTTAAAACACCTGCCCCGGAGGGACAAACATGGCAGGGTGTTGTTCGTGTTCTTTCATGCGACCAAAACGAGGCGTGAAGGCGAAACCCTCACAACTATTCCTCATACTAACGGCCGAGGTAAAAGCCCAACTAGCATCGCCACGTGGCATCATGGCCCCACGCTCCATTTAATGAAGTAGTGCCTCTGATCACAGCAGAAAACCCATGATTCACGTAAGGGCATTAATGAGCCAAGAAAGGGGGGAAGTGATTGGAGTCAAGGTGAGGAAAATCAGATTGATTAGGCACAAACGTCCTTACCACTTGAGGGGCTAGTTCACCAACCATCAGACCAGAGCATTAAATGCATCCCCACGGCCAAAGGTGCAGGACCTACGATCAGGGCGGCGGCCGGGATTTATGGGGTCACACCACCATGCTTCACGATCCCAAATGCCGATTTGACCACCCACTTGCTCTAATAAGGCCCATCATGCAGGTTTTCACGGAGTGAATTATATTTTTCTGTCATTTACTTCTTGTCATTTTCATTAGTGTAATGCCATTTCATTATGTTTACTTGCTTTCTTAGGAGTAGTGGCAGTTTGTAGAAAAATCCATTCATCAATATATCATACAACCCTTGATTTCAAGGCGCCGGAGCACCATCCTTGTTACTCTTTCATTCACCCCATATATCATACGACCGTCGCTACCCAGCGACGCGCCGAAGCACCACAAAAAATCCACCAAAAACACCACCACTAAAACGGCCTTGTAGCTCAGGTCGTGAACCTAATGGCCGAGATCAGTTCCTCTCTCGGCGCACATGTCGACGCAGATCCCCTCGGCCACATGTTGACGCAGATCCCCTCGGCCAATACCAATAGGCCGTGAGATTTGCGAGCGCCAACACTTTTGGCACGCCCGGTGGAACCACTTGTCAAAAACTTATGGTCGAAACTAGAGTGCAAGCAAAGCTCAAGAACAAGGGAATCGAGATGACTTCGGAAACGCTAGAGTCAACCTCCCCGATAATGACAGCCGAGACTGAACAAATGGTCGATATCTCAGCCAGCATTCCGATGACGACGGCCCATGTGGCCGGGGCCGTGCAAGAAAGATCACGAATGGAAGAGTTGATGGCTAGGCAGACCTACAGAATAGAGACCTCCTTCATTACTGCGATGGATAGAATTTCATCAGACCTACGGGCTCTCTTTCAAGAAGGGATGTCGACGGCTTCACCCACGACTCCGTCTGGAGCAAAACAGAGGAGTCAGGAGCGCGAGAGAGCGGACCCCTACGGCGAAGGCAGCAATCTGGGCGTTGCTGGCCGCATACCATTCTCAGGATACGGTCAGCAGTTTCAGCCGCAGGTAAATAGTTGGGGGCAACCACAGCAAACATGGGTAACTCCCGGCCCAACCTATCTAATAGAAACTCCCCACGGCCATATACAGACAGCTGTGCCGCTAGGGCAGAGCATCCCCTGTTGTCCAACAGTTCGGACCTGTTCATACACCGTCCATGCAAACACAGGCCGGATCAGGCAACACGGCCGTGGCACCACCACCGCAATACGATCAAAACGGCCTGATCGTCACGCCACCGTGGGAGGTGCCGATCTTCCCGATTGGGTCGCAGTTACCAAGCGGCCTGATCGGATCGGCGGCGTCCCAAACGCCTATGGTTTCTCAAATCCAGGGCAGCCTGGTCCATTAGAGTCGGACCGGCACACCCGGCCAGGCGTACCAAGTGCAGTTCGGTTCAATCAACATGACTGAACCCCTCGGTCAAGTAGCCCAGTAGGTGAGGCCACCAAACGACGCGCAGCAGTTCGTGGTTCATCAGCGGTTCGCGGCCCAGCCAGAGGCGCCAATGTATACCAAGCCGTACCCGCCGGAGATTGACCGAACTCTCCTTCCCCGGAACTATTGATTGCCAGAATTCATGTTGTTCTCCAGGGACGGACATACCTCCTCCATTTAGCACATAGGCCGTTTCACGGCCCAATGTGGGGAGAACAAAAGGAAAGCTGCTGAAACCTCTCAGCCAACTGCGAAGAGATTCACCGTACGTTACGACCACCGGCCAGCCAGCAAGGCCATTTTTGATCGCCTGAAGGCCCTCATGAAACAGCGGCCGTGTCCACCGGTCCAGAAGTCGCGGCCGTAGGGGAATCAGATGAGGGCATCGTCGATGTCTATCGCGGAAGGGACCCCCCATTTTCAGCCAACGGTTTATCCTTCCTCGAAGAATTCCACAAGGCCGAGAGGCTCCTCATCATTAAGGCCGTATACCAAGCGAACAGAGAGGCGAGGGCAAAAGGGATACCGGGTTACCAACCTAACCTGGGGAGGTTGGAGGCCAAGGGTCCTTTCAGTAAGACCGACCTGGAATACCTCCGCCAATACTTTACCGTGACCTCGGCCAACGTCGTCTTTGGTCTGTCAGCCGAGGAGAGAATCTGAATCCGCCGATTGGATGAATACTTGACATCCAGAGATTCGTTGATTAGGGCTAGACGAGCCCTCGAGGGGAAATCCAAGACCTCGAACCTCTCTAAAATCAAAGCCTCCGCGAGCCACGTCCCTGAGACCGCGAAGCCCGTGACCGAGAGCCTCGCCAACCCCGTCTTTAGGCATGAAGCCGAAGACGAACCCTCGTTGGGATTGTCCGATGAAGAATACGACGGGATTCTCTGAATGATCGACGAAAAAGCCCTCACTGAGGATGGCTGCGCGACCGAGGCAGGAGCTGATAAAGGAGACCTACCACGGCCAAAAGAAGTAAACATAAACATGGTGTTGGTTTTACCTGCTGAATTCACAGCCCCAGGAGGACAGAGCGACCACCTGGATAATGATGTATTCGAAGAGCGGCCTGATCATAGGCCGAAGACAAAGGAAGAGTTGTTGGCTGTAGCGTTTAACGAGGTGATACCAAGGGACGAGCCAAACAAATACAGACATCTCAAGCCGTTGTACATCTCGGCTCAAAGGAGGACCTTATCCCTAGCGACGTGGTCATGAGCAGCTTTGTCAGCGATAAATCAAAGACCATTGGAGTATTGCCATTGAAAATTACCGTGGCCGACTAGACAAAAGTCGTGGCCTTCTACGTGGTCGAGTCCAGCGTGGACTACAATATATTGCTTGGCCGTGACTGGATACATCAGTCTGGATGCATATCGTCTTCCCTCTTCCAACTATTGTTCTTTTGGGACGGCCAGAAAGTGTCCATACACCCAGCCAACGAAAAACCTTTTGAAGCTAACGCCGTGCAAGCACGGATTTACAACAACGACGTTGGATGGGTTGTCCTCACCGGCCACGACGCTAGCGGCCGACCAACCAGGACGACGGCCCAGAAAGTGTTGGAATTAGGCGCCGAGAATGTCCGACAAGATTCGGCGCGCGAAGTACTGATCGACCTTACCAACCTTTAAATGACAGACAAAGCAACCAAGGAAGAAGGGGCAGTGGCAGTAGCCAATTTGCTAGAAAGACTGTTGAATATAAAGATTGCTTTGCTTGGGATTACCATGAGATGCCTGGTTTATCGTGAAGTTTGGTCGAGCATGAATTAAAAATTAAGGAGGGGTTTAGACCTTTCCAACAGCCACCAAGGCGGTTCTCGACCGAAGTACAGCTTAAAGTCAAGTAGGAAATTGAACGGCTCCTTAAAGTCGGCTTTATCCGTACGGCTCGGTACGTTGAATGGCTGGCCAACATCGTACCAGTGTTGAAAAAGACTGGGGCTTTGAGGGTTTGCACTGATTACAGAAATCTGAACCTTGCAACCCCCAAAGACGAGTATCCCATGCCTATGTCCGATCTCTTGGTGGATGGAGCCGCAAAGCACGAGCTCCTGTCCTTCATGGACGGCCATGCGGGTTACAATCAGATCTTCATCGCCGAGGAAGATGTCCACAAAACGGCGTTAAGATGTCCAGGCGCTAGCGCAACCTACCAATGGGCTATCACTACAAGAAAAACACCCTTTGTTGTCAGCTAAAAAGTGTCACTAAAGCCATTAGTTGACGGCTCAACAAGCGTCAGGAATGCCAGTGTCAGTAAAGGGGTACCCACATCCTTGACACTTTTTGTCCGTCAAGGTAAGGATTTTTTTGACGGCTTTAAAGCGTCACGTTTCTTGTGAAAACCGTCAACTTACAGTCAACCTTGATGCTTTTAAACTGTCAGCGTACCTTTTTGTTGACATTTATCAACTCTTTTCTTGACAGATTTTAGCCGTCAAAAAACAATTCAGTAATATTAAAAAAAAAAATTGCAGATCCACTATAATATAATTAGATAGACTAATTTAATATACAATAAATGTTACACATTAAAAATATTTCTTGGCAACTGTTGTTGTCAATAAAGTCTTTGATACATAATATAATATAGTAAATAAAAAATTAAATCACGTCCACTTAATATGATGATTATATACAATAACTGAATACATGAAAAACTTGTATCTAAAACTGAACGTATACAGCATCAATGGAGCCTCCATGACCCTCTTGGATCGCATTAATAATCTGTCAAGCAAGAGCATATTATGCATCAAAAAGAGGAGGGGTGGGGGGGTTATACTGTTAATTTTTTTTGTACATGTGTGTACATCTATCAAAATGTACTCAAAATGAAAAAAGATCAGCAAGACAAAAGAAATGACAATATCCTCTACCAATGGCATATTGTGCACATATGCGTTGCTAAATATAAGTAGTTGCTCCTTTTTACTAAAATTAATGCAAAGAAAATTTTGAACTCAATTGTGCACAAAACAATTGACTGTATACTTCTGCCTAATTAGGTACACAAATTTAGTAAGAGGGTAGAATAATGGAACTCCTTTAAATATGCACATTTATATTCTTCAGCAGAGCATTAAAACAAAATTTTTCCATCCATTCAACATAGGAATCAAACAATTAATAAACTAAATATGTAATGTATGCCCATATGAAGCCCTCAGTTATCTCTAGAATGAACTTGATAAGAGAAAAATCTTAATCTGCATTTTCGGAAATACGAAAAGAAACTGGGAGCAAGTAACATGAATTTGGAAAAAAATAAGTTTTAGAAAAGAATATACCTGATAGAATATAATAGAGCTATTGATACGTGAAACCAAACGGTTTGGTTAGTAAAAGGTTAATAGGAAATTAATTCATGATAAACATGAACTTAAAATATCACACAAAATATGTACTTCTCTGGAAGAAGGCGTACCAGAACATTCCCCAAGACATGTGATGCAAAAAAGAGACCTGTGATCCAACTAAACACTGCAACCCTCTTATTCTCATGGACAAGATCTGCCTAATAAAAGGGGATGAAAAGTGTGAACACCTTACATTTCCTATCCTTGGCTATCAATCAGTGAGAATAAACTTTCCACAAGTTACATATACAAACACATTACCCCAAAAAACATAACCAAAGAATGACAAAACAAACAATACCCAGAAATCAACACTGAGTAAATTCAAAAAAAGCAATATCCAGAAGCAAGAACCAAATCTAAATATATATATATATAAGGTAGCCCAAAAAGAAACGAAAAAACTGAAAATCTAACAGAAAAATTCTCAACCCCTGGATTCAAATCTAGAAATCAAAATAGAAAGTAAATATTAAAAAATAAATACCAAACTCGGAATGGTAAAAACTACCTATAAGAGAGGGCTAGTGAAATCGAAGGGACACTGGTCATGGATTCTCTTTAGTGTGCCTATGGTTGTTCTTATGGACCCATGAAAAACGTTGATGTGGGTCTTACGGTGAGATCTTTAGACTGGACAAGTTTGCTTTGGTCACTCTGGTATCCCTTGTCTTGTTGTCTACCATTGCTTGAGGAGAGTCTATGAGTGCTCCAGCGACCAGATCTGGTGTTAGAACCTGTATATAAAAGGTTAAACATAAAATACGAACTACATCAAATCAAAGACTAAACTTTTTTCAAAAACCCAGAGATCCTTACCATATAGAAACAGAGACTAGTCGGTGGTTGGAGCAAGAAAGAGAAAAAGGCAAAGAGAACATAGAGGGGAAAAGGATTGGGGCTTGGGGCTTGGGGCTTGGACGGCGCAAACAGAGAGATAAGAAGAAGACCTAGCTCTCCCGCATACTAAGGATTGGGGCTTAGGGCTTTCTAAAAAGAAATGAATTTTTTATTTAAAATAAATAATTGAATGAATAATAATACATGACGGGCTTTACTAAATGTCAGCATAATGTAGCATGTAGTTGACGGTTTATCTTTTCCGTTTCATGTAGCCGATATTTTCTAAAAAAACGTCAAAAGTTATGTTTGCATAGTTGACGCTTTTATCTTTTTCTTTTCAAACAGCTGACGTTTTTTAAAAAGCGTCAAAGCTATGTTTGCATAGTTGACGCTTCTATCTTTTTCGTTTAGTATAGTTGACGTTTTCTTAAAAAGCGTCAAAGCTATGTGGTATAGTTGATGGTTTTTTATGAAACGTCACCAATGAAGTGTCAAGTAAGGGTGTTTTTCTTGTAGTGTATAAACCTTATTTTCCACGACCTTATTGGCCGAACCGTTGAAGTCTACATTGACGACGTAGTCGTAAAATCTCCATCCAAGGCCGATCACGTAGGACATCTCCATCAAGCTTTCGATCGAATGAGGGTGCACGGCCTGAAGATGAATCCCAAGAAATGCGCTTTTGGCGTCACGGCCGGAAACTTCCTTGGTTTCTTGGTCCATCAATGAGGAATCGAGGTGGATAAAAATAAGGCCAAGGCCATTATGGCGACACCCCCGCCGAGAACCAAAAAGGAACTCTAGTCTTTCCTCGGCAAGGTCAACTTTTGGAGACGCTTCATATCCAATTTGGCGGGGAAGATCCGGCCGTTGACTCCTCTGCTCAAACTGAAGGACACGGATCAGTTCGTATGGGAGGCCGAACATCAGACAGCCCTCGACGAGATCAAAAGGTATTTATCTCAGCCACCGGTCCTTATGCCACCGAGAAGAGGGAGACCTTTGAGGCTCTACATTTTGGCTTTCGAGGGCTCTATCGGCTGCCTACTAGCCCAGAACAACGAATTTGAGCGTGAACAAGCCGTACACTATCTTAGCCGCACCCTTAACATAGCCGAGCTAAACTATTCACCAGTCGAGAAGTTATGCCTAGCACTCTATTTCGTGGCCACCAAGTTGCGTCACTACATGCTTCCTTCGGTCATTCAGATTATCTCCAAGACTGATCTCATCAAGTATATGCTTACTAGGCCGATCATACACGGCCGCATTGGGAAATGGACGATGGCGTTATCCGAGTTCACCTTCCAGTACGTGGCTCAGAAGTCGGTCAAGGGTCAGGCGTTGGCCGACTTCCTGGCTCACCACCCGGCTCAAGGACAGGAGGAGGAGTTGGAGGTCGAGATTGGCATGGCCCGCATGGAAAAGAATTACCGGACCATGTACTTCGATGGCTCAAGTACCGAGGCCATGTCTGGGGCCGGTGTCGTGATCGAATCCCCCCAGGGACAAAAATGGCAGTTCGCATTCCAGCTTGATTTCAAGTGCACCAATAATCAGGTCGAGTACGAGGCACTCATCATCGACCTTGAAATTTTGAAAGGAATGAAGGCGACTCGCGTTTTGGTCTACGGCGATTCTCAGCTAGTGATCAACCAACTGACCGGGGAATATCAATGCACGAGCGAGAATTTAACTATGTATTACGTAACGGCCCAAAATACGGCCGACGAATTTTCTACGATCTCTTTCGTCCACATACCACGGGTCGAAAACCACGGGGCCAACGAAATGGCCCAGGTGGCGTCAGGTGTGTACATTCCAGACGGCGACCACGACCGCGTGATAAAAATCGAAAGGCGCACCCTGCCGGCTTTGGCTGAATGAGGAATGACGACGCAGGTGTCTTCGGCCGAAATCACCAACGAAGTCGACGCGGCCGAAGTAGACTAGCGCTACCCTTTGGTTAAGTATCTGCGTGACCCCTCCGGCAACCATGAAAGGACTACGCGCTTCCGAGCTCGGTGCTATTTGATTTATCAAAATGAGCTGTATCGAAAGGGATCTGACGGCCTACTGCTCCTATGCCCCAGCACCGAAGTTGTTAAGGTGATCATGACCGAATCTCAGGAGGGGATTTGCGGCGCTCATCAGTCCGGCGTCAAGATGAGATGGTTAGTTCGAAGGCAAGGCTACTATTGGCCGACCATTTTAAAAGATTGCTTGCATAGAATATGCGAAAGGATGTATCAAGTGTCAGATCTACGGCCCCATACAAAGGGTACCCGCCAAAGCCCTCCACCCGGTTACCAAACCATGGCCGTTCAGAGGGTGGGCCGTGGACATCATTGGCAAAATCTATCCGGCCGCGTCTAACCAGCACGCATGGATTTTGGAGGCAACCGACTATTTTACAAAATGGGTCAAGGTGGAGTCCTATCGGTCAATTTCTAGCGCACAGGTGGTCAAATTCTTTGAAAACCACATCGTCCACAGATTCGGTATACCTGAAACTATCACGGCCGATAACGGCCCGGTCTTCGCGTTGGCCGAGACTCATGAGTACGCCGAAAGGATGGGGATCAAATTGGTTCACTTAACACCTTACTACCCCCAGTCTAACGGATAGGCCTAGGGCTTGGCACAACTTGCTCCTTGAAGCCCTTTGGGCTTACCGAGTCTCAAAATGCTCGGCTACTGGCACGTCCCCTTATGCCTTAACCTGCGGCCATGACGCTATCGTTCCAATGGAGTTGAAGGTTCAGTCTCTCCGTGTGACCGAATGGCCTGGGCAAGAGAAGGAGGACTACGCGGAAGCCATGGCTCAGGAGTTAGAAGATTTGGAGCAGTCGAGACTTGATGCTTACAACCTAATGCAAGCTCAAAAGTAGATCGCGGCAAGTGCCTACAACAAAAGGGTCAAACAAAAGACCTTTGCCGAGGGCGACCTGGTATGGCGCGCTGTGCTTCCTATTGGGACTAAAAACCCACAGTTCGGAAAGTTTTCGCCAAACTGGGAAGGGCCGTTTATCATCGAACGAGTTCTCGGCCGCGGTGCATTCCAATTGAGAGATGGGGACGGAGAGCGTCATAACTTACCTATTAACGACCAATACTTGAAAAAGTATACCCCATCGTTATGGGAGATGGCCGAGATGGACGTGCGAAGGTGGCAGTGAGCAAACGAGTTAAACAAACGGTGCGGTGAAACTAAAGCAAAGAAGCATGCATTCAATCATTCAAAAAATCTGTACTTTATATTGAGATTGAGAGGGGGTCATGTTTACAAAAGAACGCCCAGTCATGGCCGATCAGAAAAAAAAATTGTATAAGTGTACATGTATAAAATAAAGATTACATCCTAAATCTATGAACAACCGCCTAGATCCCCTCGCTGAACATCCCCCAGATCAGGCAAGTAATCCTTCTCCAGGCAATGTCCCCACTGTCCATATCCGCCAGCCACCTCGCCCTAATCAGCTTCCTCTCGGCCAGCGCCTTCTTCTTCTCAGCCGCCGCTTTAAGGAGCTGCTTGGCCGAGGACTTCAATTCTGCGCCAACCGTGGCCGCTTGATTTCGGCGCTCAAGGATGAGATCACGTCGGGCCTGGAGCTCGACAATTTGGGCCTCAACCTGCGCCAGCTCTTCATTTTCTCTTTTAATGACAAGGTCGTTTTCCTTCAGTTGAGCCATCGCAGGTTGAGCCTGTTGTTTTATCTCCGCCAGTTCTTGCTCCAGGGAACACCCCTCGGTCATCTTCATCCCGGACTCAGCGTATCGGCCGATCATCTCCTCGCCTTCGGCCAAACGAACTTGCAGCTCGTCCAGCTGTACCGAATCCAGCAGACCAAGTGCCATGGCCGTATCCAGGCAGGACCTGAACTCCATGAAAGTCTCGGCATTGGTCATTTGATGGACTCCCATGTGGAGAAAATCCCGAAGCCGCTCAACTGCGGCCCTGGAATCCTCGTCCAATGGTTCGGATGGGGCCGAGCTGCCTCCTTCCTCGTGGAGGCTGGCGTCTAGCCCCACGAGATCGTCAGAGGAAGTAGGCTCCTGAAAACAAGAAAGGGGAGTTAAAAACGAAACAACAAACTAAGGGATGAGGAATGCCAAGTAAAGGGTCTAAAAGTACTCACTTCGGCGGAGACTTCTGCGACCGCAAGCGCGGCGGAGACTTCTGCGACCGCGAGCTAGGTCATGACCGCTGAAACAAACCGGTGGCGGGCTCGGCACACTGGCGACCGTAGCCTCAATTACCACCAGCTTGGTCACGACCGTCGACTCCTGGGACAACAGTGCTAGGGGCATGGTCACAACGACGGTGGACAAAGGCAAGGACGGTCTGGGGGGTTGAGGCCAAAAGTTCGTTGGTTAGAGACTCGCAGCAAAATCTAAAAAGAAACCAACTTATGATAAAGACTAACACCTATCGAGCGGATCATGATGCCACTAGGGCGCCGAGGGACGACCGGCGATGGCTCAATTGGGGCCATGGCTGCCAGCAAAGGCACGGTCATCACGACCATTGGAGACTCAGCCGAGACAACCAACGGTGGCTCGACGACAGCCACCTCGTCGTCTGGTAATCGGTGCATAAATTACATATCATTTTGTACCCTTTTAGCTTATGATTTGGTTATGTTTTTGAGTTAAACTTGTGCTTTTAATTTGTTTTGTGTTTGTTTAAGTGTTTTAAGTTTGAGACTCAATAAATGCATTTTGGAGACAAATTAGCTCAAAACAGTGTCTGCAGATCAGTCAACTTCACGGATTGGACTGTACTTACTCAAGAAGAACCAGATGATGAGCCATATATCATTGGAAAGATACGGAAGTCTAGTTTCTGTAGAATTTTACGGTTCATGATTCCGAGTCTTCTAGAGAAAGTTATACATGTTTTGGCAACTTAAGGTCAAATTCGGCAGCATCTGCATTACTGGGCCAAAAATCACATTTGAAGGCCTTTCCGATTTTTCCTTGAGCTGGGCTGCATATGCTTGGAAAGCTAAGACACAGAGCTTGAAGATCCATATTTTTGCAGATTTTTCAGATTGGATGAACAAGTCCAAAACGAGCCCACAAGCTGGCTGCAATACATTGTCATGCATGACATATGCATGATGAAGTGTTGTTGATTGTGGGAAAGTTTGGTGAAGCATATTCAATACCTATTTTGAGTGGAATTTTGCAGCAGCCAAAAGATGATGAAGTAGGAGCTGAACACTAAGCCTAAAGACAAGAGGAATTGTTTTCAAATGCAATTGTGTGTTAGGTTAAGTTGGTGAATTAAGTGTTGTGTGTTAGGTGAAGTTAGTGTGTTTAGAAAATTCAATTGTATAATTCAGATTTTCACTTCCCCTAGGCCTATAAATAGGGAAGTTCTCTAAGCTTGTAATAACACCCCAAGGGGGGAGCTCTCAAGCACTTCTCTAGAGCTCCCTTCCCTTCTCTCCCTCAAATTCCCTTAGTTTCCCTTTGTAGTTCTCAATTGTTGTAATAAGATCATTCTACTAAATTCTCTTCTTCTAAATTCTCCAAACACTTCTCTATTCTCTTTCAAAGTTCTCCATGCTCTAAAACATTTCCCAAATACAATTCCCACTCTCTTCCAAAACTCTCAAAGTTCCCAAACACTTCTCCCATTCCTTCATCAAATTCTCTAAACTTCTCAAACACTTTCTCCTCCCTTCCCTAAGTTCTCAAATTCTCCAAGTTCACAAAATGCTCAAGCTTCCCAAACACCTTCCTTTCTCTTCCAAACCCTCCAAGTTCTCAAACACTCTCTTCCAAATTCCCCATGTTCTTAAACACATTCCCTTCCAAAATCCTCAAAGCTCTCAAACACATGTTCTTCCAAAATTCTCTAAAGTTCTCAAACACTTACTTCTCCCTTCTCTTTAAAATTCTCCAAGTTCTCAAACACCGCTTTCTTCTCTTCAAATATTCTCCATGTCCTCAAACACCAACCATTTTGCTTCTTAGTTGGAAACTAAATTGGATCATTCAATCACCAATCCCTGTGGAATCGACCTCGCACTTACATATGCTAAACTACCAACGGCTCGTGCACTTGCGAGTATCACAAGTTGAGGATGCAGCTGAATCCATTTTGGTGCAGCTGAATCGACGCAACAAGTTTTTGGCGCCGTTGCCGGGGATCGGTAACATTGTTTGATTCTATTTAGTTTTCCAATTTTTTTTTTTAATTACTAAACAGTTTCATGTTTTAAAGTTAATGACGTTAATTGACAAGTTGTGTTTGTAGTCCAACGGACAAGGACAATTGCCTGACAAGCAAGAGAACTGGGTTTGAGTCCCAGCTTACACAACACAAAAAGAAAAAGGTTCAAGTAGCATGTTGATTATTTCTAGTTTATGGTTTCATTCACTTGCTCTTAATTAAATATCTTGTTCAAGTTTACATAAACACCATATGACTCTTGGACTGATTAGTGAATGAATGGGTAGATATTGAAGACAAACACCATGTTTAAATTCTACTTGGTTCTCTATTGTTCTTCTTGTTCTTAATGGGTTCGGAATTTGTGTTTAGACTAAACACCATAGCTAAATGCTTTTTCTGAATACTTGATTAAAACCACACACCATATGGATAATCATATTTGAGAAAGAACGAACTCCATAAGCTAGTTTGATTTACTTTGTTGCTTATTACTTTGAAGCATGAAATTGGATGTGTGTTGATTTTCCTTTCCATTTTAGTTTTTATTTCCTAATCCTTTAATTCTGTTTCAAGTTTTCTATGTTTGTTTTAAGCAATTTATGACAGCTTAATAAAAATGGAGAGAGATGGCAACCTCAATCATAAGAATGGGGAGTGTGGAGTAGTGGGAGAAGTCGCGACCTCCAAATGCATCACGCTCGACCTAATCGCTTCAAGGGGGAGCATTTCGATCCTTTCTCTTTACTTGTTATTATTTTAAATTTCTGTTTCTTTTTTTTATAAAAAATTAAAAAAAAACTAAAAAATTAAAAAATTAAAAAAGATTTTTCATATAAACCGACTTTTGGTCATTCATGAGTTGCTTGTATATTTGTGTGCTTAAAAAAAAAATTAATAATAATAATTATAAAAAAAAATTGAAATTTTAGTTTTTATTTATTTATCCTTGTAAATTGCAATTTGGAACTTCTTTGTTTTCTTTTATGTTTTTTTTCTTTTGTTAGGTTAGTTTATTTATTTACGTGGTGTGGTTAGTTAGTTTATTTCTGAGTGTTAAAAACACATTTTTATTTCACTTCAAACACTGCATTAAAAAAAACAAAAAACAAAAAACAAAAAAACCAAAAACAAAAACAAAAAAAAACATTCAAGTAAATTAAAAATAAAAACAACTTCTTAATCTTCATCTTCATCTTCATGGCATGCCTCTACTTTCTCTTACTTGCAGAATCTGCAGCAGCTCCACATGGTCCTCATTTTTTCTCTGCAGTGCTTCCACGTGCTGATTGGCACAGTAGAGCCGCTTTTGCAAGTCCGCCACCATAGCCTTCAAGGAAGCTACTTCCTCGCTCAGCGCGGCACACTCCCGTGTTCTCGCCAGTAATCGCATGCCCAAATTGGTAGCCGAGACCGCGTGGAGCACAGTTAAATTGTTGGACTCCTCCACCGCTGCCTTGTCGGACCTCTGTGCCACATGCAGATGATCTGTCGGTGTGAGCTTACTGCCAATCATGCCTCCCAGCAACGCTGCTCTGTTTGGCAATGCCTCAGAAAAGTTTGGTATTATCTCAGCAAAGTTTGAGGCCGTACCGTGATGATATGTGGAGTTTGGGAAGACAGGGTTTGGACGAGCCCTTATTTGCGCATTCGGTGGCGCAAGGGACAATTCAAGGTTAAGATCATCAAGGTGAGTGCATGAGGATGCCATTGTGTTTGTTTTTGGATTTTTTGATATTTTTCTCTAAATTTGCAGGAAGAAATGTGGGGTGCTCTTCTACTTCACCGAGATATGTTTAAATAGACTTATGCAGACGAGGGAGCCAAAAGCACTTCGGATCTCGAGGGTGCTATCCTGTGCTCTTTTCTCTCGGATCCCTTCATTTCCGGCGCAAATTGCGAGCGCGTTTTTTTTTAAAGGGAGCATGTCGACACTTTCACTTACTTTTGCCTCCTTGTTTTCTGATGTTTGTGTTTTTGCTTTTTCAGTTGTTATTTTATTTTATTTTATTTTTTCAATTGTTTTCTTCTTGTTTGTCAGGTTTCTCAAGAATGTAATTGGAAGAATAGACAAAATTAAAGATGAGTCTTGGACACCTGGTGCAAGAATCCCAACTCTTCTTTTAAATTCTTGTTTGAATTGCGCGTTTATTTCAATTGTTATTTATTTATTTATTTATTTTGTTTTTATTTAATTAGGTAGTATAATTTAAAACTCATAGGATATTCTTTGAAGGAGCTAAACTTTTGGTAACTCCAGTGAGCAACCGCAGTCTATACAGTGTCTAGGAGTTCTTTAAGGCGACACCTTCGGTGTCTAAGAAGTTAGGGTTTTAAGCGGGACCATTGTGACCCCTCCAACCTTCCCGGAACCCCTGGCTGTGTTTTCTGAGGCCCTTAACTGGTCATCCTTAAGTTTTCTCTTAAAAGAAGAAGCTGTTATTTGTGTGTTTTCTTAACTATTAAATAAATTAATTAATTAAATAAAAAAATTCATGTTTGGGTCTTCGTGTTTTTGTTTGATCGTCGTTCTTTAAAATTAGGGTCAGTCGTCTCTTTGAGAGCATAACGTTTTTATTTCCCAATTAAAGAAAGAAAAAAAAAACACATAAAATTAAATAATAAATAAAAACCAAAATCATTTCTTCTTGGCCTTCGGTGTCTCGACCATAGGAGCTTTGAGTTTGGCCCTCTGGCTGTCCTCTTCCGGGGCTTCACGCACAGCCTCTTGGGGCTCACCACTCGAGCTCCCAAAGATCGCAATCTTAGCTTGAGCGTAACTACTCTCGCGATCTGCTTGCTTGCGTTTACCCGGTCGGTCTAGGTCCTCCAGTTGCTTTCTCATGTCACGAGAGTACAACTCTACCATCTTTGATAGATTTTTATTCTCGTCTCGCAATACTTCTAGCTGGTGTCGATTCACCTCCACTATCCTTGACCTCTCCCTTTTCAAGCTTTTAATAGCACTTTGACAGTCTTCAACCATACTTCGCTCCGCCGCTAACTGACCTTTCAGCACCTCTACCTCATGGGACTTCGCAAGTAGGCGATGACCCAAACTTGCGACACATGCTGTACTCTGCACACTCAGTGCCAGGGCATCACTCATGACTCGGTTGTCATCCCTTGTCCCGAACACACGTATATCTTTAGGAGTCACCAAATTTCTGCCCACTCCAATGGCAACATCGTTGTCCAGGAGTATTGAGTCATTGACAGTCACAGGCCCCCGTGCGGAGGCAAAGTAGGGCATCCATACTGGTGCTGCTGCTTGGCCCCATGTCTGAGTCGGTGGAGCTAGGTTGAGATCCAACGAAAAGGGGTAGGAAGAGGCCATTTGATTTCTCACTTTTTTTTCTCTCTTTCTTTCTTCTTTTCTCTTTTATGTTTCTGAGTTTGTGTTTTTTGTTTTTTTTCCCCTTCTTTTTCCTTCTTATAGACATAGTATTTGACAAACCCTAACCATTGCAGCGTCTAAGCATTTTCTGAATCCCCAAGCGTTCCTCGAGTCCCACAACCCAACCGTTTCCAACTCATTTGTCGCGACTTGCTTTGTCTGAACGGACGCGTTCAGCAAAGTCTTCGCGCCTTTCCATGAGTCCGTAATTTCTGCTTGTGGAGTCTGCGGCGCCTCTGTGCGTCAACGCGTGTCTTGCCCTGTCTGTTGGTCCCTTACACTGAACCGAGACAAAATTAGGACCCATGTTTCATAATCCAATTCATGTTTCATCTTAAATTTAAAAAAAAATTAAAATTAAAATTAAAACATGTGGGCTTCAGATTTCATGTTGGGTTGGGTTTTACCGTTGTTGGGTTAATTTCATTGTGGGCTTTGGGCTTTCAATTGTTTGGGTTTCAGTTTGTGTAAGACTATCTGTTAGGGCTTGCTGTTTTGAGTGTTTTACTATTTCATTTTTTATTTTTTTTATTTTTTTTATATTTTTTTTATATTTGTTTGATTGTTTTGTAATTTTTATTTTGTAATTGTTTTATTTTATTTTTGTATGTTTTGTGATTTTTATTTGCTTTAATACCTTTCATTTGTTGTTATGACATTGTTTGTGGCTAGTTTTTAAACATTAAGGACAATGTTCATTTCTAGGTTTGGGGGTATTGGAGTTTAGCAAGTAAATTTGGTTTTTCTTAAAAAAAAATAAAAAAAATAAAATTTAAATAATTGAAAAAGAAAAAAAAAATTGCTTGTTTTTATTGTTTTTATTTTAAGTCATGTTTTATTTTTATTTTTTTTGGGTCACTTTCCGAACACAAAGGATGAGATAGTGATAAATGTTTGCATGACTTAAATAAAAATTGGATTTCATTTTATTTTAGTGTTTCTTTTCTTTATAAAAATATTTACAAATAAAAATTTGGCATTGTTCTAGCATGATATGTTCGAAATCTTTGCACTTGCCATTTGTTTCATAATTTTCCAATTAAAGGATTTGCATGATCTAGAGAATTGTATGAAGCATAAATTAGACTTATATAACCATATAAAGTGAGCTTTTGAGCCTTGTACTTCAATTCATGAGTGTTATACATACTCTTATTTTCTTGTCATCAAAGTTGTTGTTTGATCTCATTATTCATTGATTTGGTTGAACACTTAAAAGTCATTCATTCTTATGCAATTTGATTTCATGACATTTAAAGAAATGATATTAAGGCCTTCTTTGGATCGTTTGTGCCTTTCAAGCTAACTTATGCATGCTTAAGCATGATTTTCCATTGTTAACCATTTTGAGCCTACATGTAAACCTTTTCCTTCATTTACCAATTTTATTTCCTCGCCTTAGCCTGAAAAAAAAATATTTACCTTTCTAAGGAACTCGAGCTTTAATTTGGATGTGTTTTTCATGCTAAGTTTGGGAAGAGGTGTTACATTTCGAAAAAAAAAAGAGAAAAAAAAAAAATTCACACAATTGGTGAAAGAAAAGAGAAAAGTTAAGTGGTGGTTGATTGAAATTTCATTTTTGGGCCTTCAAAATAAATTGGTGTTTGTTCAATTAAAGGAAAGGAGTATGAATCAATGTAAATGAAGGTATAAGGAGTTTTGATCATGTAAAAGAAAAAATCTAATCGTGATGATTCGAAGTCTTGTAAACAATTATTTTATGCTCTTACATTGCGAGTTCCTTGGACTTTGTATTATCCATACCCTTCATTTCTTACTCACCTTACACCCTTGGCCCCATTACAACCGATGTTAAAGACCTAAATTGATCTTAAATGTCAAGTGGTTGAATTGCATTCATTTTTCTACTTTTAAGTGTTTGGCATCCTTCTTGAGATCATATTAATGCAAGTTCTTCATCTTTCTATTGCGAGTTAAGTCCCTTATGGTTTAACTCTATTCTCATGTTTATAACTGAGTGTTGCATTATAGCCCTCTTCTGAGTGATTCATTTTTGAGAGGACAACTTTGGTGAGATTTGAAGTTGAACTTGTGCTTTGTATGATTTTTGAAATTGTGTGAAAACTAAGATTGGGAAATTTGTTGCATTTGGCTATCACACTACCACACTTTGAGCATGTTGTGTTTTGAACTTTGCCGCCTTGTAAATAATGTCTAAAATTGAGCTTTTATTGTTAAAAACGTTTAAGTCATGTGCATGAGTCATTTCTCTTCAGAAAATGTTCGGAAAGATTGTTTTGAGTTCTTTTTATTTTTGTAATTGTTTTTGTTTTTGTTAATGTAATTATGTTTGTTTTTTTTTTTTTTGGTTTTGCTTAAGGACTAACAAATCTTTTAAGTTTTCTAACCATTTTGTTTTGTAGAGTTAGAAAAACGTTTGTGGGTATCGTATCTGTTAAACCCTCAGGAGACACAACTCCTCCTACTAGGGATGCCTAGAGGTTTAAAGGCTTGTTGCATACGCTAAATGCAATCGAGTTACCTACGAAAGTGGTTTAATTAACTTCTTGTTTGTTTTTATCTTTGTTTTCCTTTTGTTTTGCTCGAGGACTAGCAAAATCTAGGTTTGGGGGTATTTAATCGGTGCATAAATTACATATCATTTTGTACCCTTTTAGCTTATGATTTGGTTATGTTTTTTAGTTAAACTTGTGCTTTTAATTTGTTTTGTGTTTGTTTCAGTGTTTTAAGTTTGAGACTCAATAAATGCATTTTGGAGACAAATTAGCTCAAAACAGTGTCTGCAGATCAGTCAACTTCACGGATTGGACTGTACTTACTCAAGAAGAACCAGATGATGAGCCATATATCATTGGAAAGATACAGAAGTCTAGTTTCTGTAGAATTTTACGGTTCATGATTCCGAGTCTTCTAGAGAAAGTTATACATGTTTTGGCAACTTAAGGTCAAATTCGGCAGCATCTGCATTACTGGGCCAAAAATCACATTTGAAGGCCTTTCCGATTTTTCCTTGAGCTGGGCTGCATATGCTTGGAAAGATAAGACACAGAGATTGAAGATCCATATTTTTGCAGATTTTTCAGATTGGATGAACAAGTCCAAAACGAGCCCACAAGCTGGCTGCAATACATTGTCATGCATGACATATGCATGATGAAGTGTTGTTGATTGTGGGAAAGTTTGGTGAAGCATATTCAATACCTATTTTGAGTGGAATTTTGCAGCAGCCAAAAGATGATGAAGTAGGAGCTGAACACTAAGCCTAAAGACAAGAGGAATTGTTTTCAAATGCAATTGTGTGTTAGGTTAAGTTGGTGAATTAAGTGTTGTGTGTTGGGTGAAGTTAGTGTGTTTAGAAAATTCAATTGTATAATTCAGATTTTCACTTCCCCTAGGCCTATAAATAGGGAAGTTCTCTAAGCTTGTAATAACACCCCAAGGGGGGAGCTCTCAAGCACTTCTCTAGAGCTCCCTTCCCTTCTCTCCCTCAAATTCCCTTAGTTTCCCTTTGTAGTTCTCAATTGTTGTAATAAGATCATTCTACTAAATTCTCTTCTTCTAAATTCTCCAAACACTTCTCTATTCTCTTTCAAAGTTCTCCATGCTCTAAAACATTTCCCAAATACAATTCCCACTCTCTTCCAAAACTCTCAAAGTTCCCAAACACTTCTCCCATTCCTTCATCAAATTCTCTAAACTTCTCAAACACTTTCTCCTCCCTTCCCTAAGTTCTCAAATTCTCCAAGTTCACAAAATCCTCAAGCTTCCCAAACACCTTCCTTTCTCTTCCAAACCCTCCAAGTTCTCAAACACTCTCTTCCAAATTCCCCATGTTCTTAAACACATTCCCTTCCAAAATCCTCAAAGCTCTCAAACACATGTTCTTCCAAAATTCTCTAAAGTTCTCAAACACTTACTTCTCCCTTCTCTTTAAAATTCTCCAAGTTCTCAAACACCGCTTTCTTCTCTTCAAATATTCTCCATTTCCTCAAACACCAACCATTTTGCTTCTTAGTTGAAAACTAAATTGGATCATTCAATCACCAATCCCTGTGGAATCGACCTCGCACTTACATATGCTAAACTACCAACGGCTCGTGCACTTGCGAGTATCACAAGTTGAGGATGCAGCTGAATCCATTTTGGTGCAGCTGAATCGACGCAACATCTGGCACTTCTGATGCCTCCGCGGCGACGACTTCGGCATCTGCCGCCGTGCCCTGAAGAGAAGACTAAATTATCGGTATAAAGATGCGGCATGAGACAGACAGAAAGAAACCAAGGAGGGTTACTTACAGCCACATGAGGGACTTCCTCCTCATCCTCATCCTTTGAGAGGACAAGGAGCCTTTTTCTCGGCGAGTCTGGTACCTCCGCCGCGGTCGCAACACTATCGGCTTGCGCAATCTCGCTCGCTGCGGTCTCTACTCCTCTTGCGGCCTGGAGCTTCAAAGAAAATAATAAAACAAAGTAAGGCATAGCTCAGAGAGATCGAAGAAAGAACATAAAAAGACAAGTGCCTATCAGCAACAGCGCTCGCTCGAACTGGCGAAGGAGATGACACGGTCTTGAGCGCCAACGTCCTTGGCGACCCCACTACAGCCGTTGCTCTGGAGGTTGGGGTCGTGGCTGAAGCTGCGGGCATCACTCTAGACATGGGCGCAGCCGCAGGCATCATTCGGGACATGGGGGCAGCCATGGGAGTCATTCGGGACAAGGCCGAGGACGTCACTCTAGACATGGGTGCGGCCGGGGCTGAAGCCGAGGACGTCATTCTGGACATGGCAGTCATCGGGGCACTCGGCCGAGAAGGCACGGCGGGTGCCTTCTTCCTGCTAGTCTTGGGGGGGGAGGGGGTCCCAATCTGCATTCTTCAAGGCCCCCCTCACGGCCTCTTCAACGGGCCGAATAAATCTGGCCGAGATAAAATCCTCGTACCAGACCCTTCCATCTTCATCGACCGCATTGAAGTTTCTCCACGGCCTCAAGGAGAGGAAGGTCATCCCCTTCTGGAGCTGGAAAGAAATCCCAGCCACACCATGACCTTGGCTCACATCGGCCCTCTAGGACGAGAGACGGTTGGCGGATAGCGGAGGAAGAGGGGTCGTCTGAATCAGGCCAAACTGTCGTGCCACGAAGTTCGGCAGGTAGAGCTCGTCCCCTGCCTTGGAGAGGCCACAGTGGAGATCGCGCGCGACCAAGAAGGAGCCCCAGATCTCCTTCAGATCATTCTCCGTCTCACCATTAGGGATCACAGAGAGGTCGTGCGCCAGGAACAGAGGGAATGGTTGAGTGAGGCACACACGGAACTGCGACCCAGTCCTCTCGGCCAACTTATAGAAGAATTTGAAGCAGAGGGCCGTTGTGCTGTGCTTCCTAGGGGCCCTGGCAAAGGCATTGACCAGCGGCTCCATATCAGCAATTGTAGCCGGCCCCCTCAATTCTGGAAAGTAGGCCTGGAGCTGGAACTGGAAAGCCCAGAGTGGGCCGCCGTGCTTCGGCTTCATCCCGTCGGTCACCACATCATGCAGCGTATGGTAGATGTGGCCGAGGAGGAAAGGGCCGAGCGCCAATCTTCCACCTTGAGCCAGATAATCGGCCAAGTGGGCGAACTCTAGGGTTACCTTGTTCGCCTGGGTACAAAACACGAATGCGGAATGCTCAACCTCGCCCAGGGGAGCGATGGAGTCATCATCAGCGTTGTCTTCCACGCCGAAGTTGCTGTAGAAGCTAGAATAGTTGAGCATGTTCTTTGCCTTAGCCCCGGCAAGTTCCGCGACCGTGGGCCATGCGGCCTTGAAGCTCCCTTTCGGCCTCAGGAGCGACCAGCGCAGCATTTACCTCCACGTTGAGAGGAGAAAGGCCGAACATAGCGGCCATATCAAGCCCGGTCGGCATCATCATGCCGAACCGCAGATTCATCATGTTTGTGGCCGAAGACCATGACAATCGGCCGGTCGAAAAGCTTGATCAGGTGGTAGATGCCCTGATCTCTCCACTGCTGGCCGAAAAAGTGCTCCATCCTCCGCAGCCATTTTTCCCAGTCTAGGGTCTAGGTTGACCATTGTTGTTGCGGCCGAATGACATTCCATTCTTGGTAGTCCCCCTGGTCAGAAATCGAGAGATCCACCATGTTGCCTTTCAGGTCAGAGGCCAACCTCACCGGCATGCCACCGTCCAACGAAGGGCCGAGGACGCATGAATCAGTAGGGGCGCCATCATCGTCGATCAGGGCGCAACGATATTGGGCAGAACCGATCCTTGGATTTCTCGGCAGATGTCCTCAAAAGTGGTCTGGAAGACTTGGGACTGGGTTTCAGCAGATGCAGAGGTGCTGGAGGCCATCGAAATGGATTGAAGTCGAGAGTTTTGAAGAAAAGTTTGAAGGGGGAATGATGAACACAGAGAACAGCGAAGAACTGAAAACTCAGAGAAACCCAGGAAAGGCTAGAAGCTCGTAACTTCTAAAAAAGAACAAAAGTTCAAGAGTGAGAAGTCAAGAAAGGAAAGAATTCTTTGAGGCTTAAAGTTTGAGAAGGTTGAAGGGTTGAGAGAGAATTTTTGCAGAGCTTGGGCGTATGAGAATTCTGAAAACGTAAAGAGAAGTGAAGAAGGCTGGGTTTTTATATTAGCGCTCGAATTTGAAGCGAAAGGGCGTGACTCTCTCGAAAGACGTAACGTCCTAACAACATACTCGAGCACGCGGTGATGTGTCAAAAGCCTAGAGGCCGTCGTTTCAATTGACGAGGCGAAGTGACGGCTTGCGCAAATCAAGGCAATGATGGCCTAAACGACATGCTTGCGTATTTAAGGCGCCTACTGGCTCGCACATTTAAGGCACCAACTGTCATTCACTTCAAAGGAATGCGAAGGGTCCATCCCCTGGAATTCATTCGGCCTCTACCCATGCTGTGACCGAAGAATCCGGGAATGTGTGGGCAATGTTTGTGCCTAATAAATCTCGGCCGTAAAAACTGACCGAAAGGACTTCCTCTCGGCCCTAGCACCTGCCCATAAACTGAAACGTGGCGGTTCGTTAGGCATTTGCTTTCCTAAAAATAAAATAAAAGTTGCGAAGGCAGAATCCTCTCGGTGTCTCGACCATAGGAGCCTTTAGTTTGGCCCTCTGGATGTCCTCTCTAGGGTCTTCACGCACAGCCTCTTGGGGCTCATCACTTGAGCTCCCAAAGATCGCAATCTTCACTTTAGCACAACTTCTCTCCCGGTCGGTCTATGGCCTCCAGCTGCTTTCGCATGTCTCGATAGTACACCTCTACCATCTTTGATAGGTTTTTATTCTTGTCCCGCAATATTTCCAACTGATGTCGATTCACCTCCACTATCTCGGCTATAAATTTGAACATGTGTACATAAAGTTCTAAATGACATGATTCCTTTTCGCATTCTGAGCCACCTGAGGCATCATGCTAATTGCCTCTATTTGCTCTTGCTTGTAGAACCTGCAATAGCTCTACATCATCTTCATTTCTCTTTTGCAGCATTTCTACATGCTGGTTGGCACAGAACCGCTTCTGCAAGTCTGCCACCTGAGCTCCCTTTCGGCCTCAGGAGCCACCTCCTCACTCAGCGTTGCACACTCTCGCGTCCTCGCTAGTAATCACATGCCCAAATTTGTAGCCGAGACCGCGTGGAGCACAGTTAAATTGTGGGACTCTTCCACTGCCACCTTGTCAGATTCTGTGCCGGTGTGAGTCTGCTGACAGTCATGCCTTCCGGCAGTACTATTCTACACGACACTGCCTCAGAGAAGTTTGAGGCTGAGCCATGGTGATAAGAGGAATTTGGGAAGACAGGATTTGGAGGAGCCCTTATCTGGGCATTCGGTGGTGCAAGGGATAACTCAAGATTGAGATCATCGATCTGAGCGGGTGAGGTAGCCATTGCTTTTCTTGATTATCTAATGATCTTATCTAAGTTTTCAGGAAGAACTGTAGGGTACTCCTCCATTCAACCGAGAAGTGGTTTAAATAGACATCTGCTGATGAGGGAGCCGACAACACTTTGGATACCCAGAACGTCGTCTTGCCATTTGTTGAGGCCCAAAAAATCCAAGGCTAGGCCCAAATATATTCCGGGCCTAGTACGATACCTTACTAAGAAGAAACCCGATTCGGGCACGCGAAAGTTCGTCATACACGCTCGCACGAGTTGCGATCCACATGCCATGCCAAATAAATATGTAATCCGCCATGCTAGAGCCTATAAAATGCACTGGCTCTACAAGCCCATGCTAATTATCCTATCAAGCATCATGTCCCTTTTAAAGGCGACAAATTCAAGCACGCCAAGTGAAAATCATTATTATTACACCTAGCCACGCTACAAGCTTAAATGGGCCCAAGCCACGCAAATGCCCGGGGTTTGCTTGAGTGGGTTGTGGTATGGATGGTAATAAGTTGTCATGAGGCCCATTGATGGACCGAGAAATGGAGGTTCCGGGTCGCTTGGGAGCCTCGGAACTCAGGCCCATTTCTTAGGCCCAAAAACATGGGTAAGCACAAGAGAGGAAATATCCCAACCAAAATGGCCCACTAAAATTAACCAAAATAGCCCATTACCTTAGTAAAAATAGCCCATTACCTTAGATAGCCCACGAAGCCCAAATGTTTGGTGAATTTAGCCCACTTATTGGATAACTTGATTTTTCATATTAAAAAACCCATACAATTTGAATAAAGGGGATCCAAAGCCCTCAGCACTTGGCTGAAGAGAAGAGCCACAAAGAAGCCAAGGGATCCACACGTGAAGGGTTGCTGGGAAGGAAGGAACAAGTTTTCAAGCAAAGCATCCAAGGGACCAAAAGATATTGGCAAGCAAGGAGTTACCCTTCGAACCAGCATGTATGCCCATCTCTTTCCCTCTTCAGATCTGGCCTTGAAAGAAGGAGGGAAAGAGAGGAAGAAGGATATCTGGAAATATGAATGCTTCATAGAGGCAGCCGCGGGAAAGGGGCCTTGAGCTCCCAAAATCCCTGATTTTATGTAAAGGAGCAGAGTGGACTTTACCAAAAGAAGATGATTGCAGGGATGAGGAGAGAAATGGAAGGAAAAACTTGGCAAAATAGGATGGAAGCCAGTAGGGTTTCTGGGAAACAGATGGCTTCTAGTGGCTATAAATAGGGCCTCTTCTACCCAATGAAAATCATCCACAACCAGAGAGCAAGCTTCCTCTCTTACTTTCAAAACCAACAATTTTCGTGCTTAGTTCATCTCTTTCCTCAGTTTTCCTTCTTGCCATGTTGTTCTAACACTTGACAGAGCCTCTGTCAAGCTGCTGGAAAATTACCCAAAACACCCCATGCTTCACCACTAGCCATAACCACAAATCCAGGAGCAAGCTTCCTCTCCTACCTGCAAGAACTCAACAAAATTCGTGATCTACTCCTCCTCCCTCTCATTTTTCCCTTTCTGGCAGGCTGCTCTAGCATTTGACAGAGTCACTGTCACGCCGCCGGAAATAATATTCAAGCCACCCATTCCTCTCTTTTTCCTCATTCTCAGCCAAACCTCTCTGCAAACTCTTCATCTCCTACCTTAATATCCCTTTTCCCCCAGGAATACTTAGTTTTCTCTTCAGTGCTAAACTCATGACAATTTTGGCTCCCATGCCACAAGCTTCTCATGCCAAGCTAGAAAATTTATCTGTAAGTTGTTGCTATTTTCATTGGTGAAGGTAACCAAGAAGTTTCCTAAGGCTTCACTACCCTTTCGAGACGTTCTTGGGGCTTGATTTTCGAACTTAGACACAGGGGGATAATTTCATACTTCGCTCCTTACGGCGGCCCAGCCCATCTATAGCTGCTGGAAGAAAAAGACCCCTACACCGTTCGTGTCCATTTAAGGGGAAGCATTTCTACTTTCACTTTACTTTCTTTTCCTCCTTGTTTTCTGGTGCATTGTGTTTTGCATATCTTTTCCAGTTGTCGTCTTTCTTTCGTTTTAAGTTTGGGAAGTGTGTTTACTTTGTCTTTTGCAACTTTCTTTTCTTTTATTTCTGAGTGAAAAAAAATATACAAGGGAAGGGCGAAACAAACAGGCACACCAATAATACATTAGAATCACTTTTTCACAGTGCTCGGTGTCTCGACCATAGGAGCTTTGAGTTTGGCCCTATCGCTATCCTCTTCTGGGTTTTCACGCACAGCCTCTTGGGGCTCATCACTCGAGCTCCCAAAAATCTTTGATAGATTTTTATTCTCTTCCCGCAACGTTTCCAGTTGATGTCGAATCACCTCCACTATCCTTGCCCTCTCCCTTTTCAAGTTTTTTATAACACTCTGACACTCTTCAACCATACTTCGCTCCGCCGCCAATTGACCTTTCAACACCTCAACCTCATGGGACTTCGCAAGTAGGCACTGTTGGAAAAAATGGCTCACCCAAAGGATACAAGGTTGTTTTTTGAAAGGAGGATTTTGAGTCTGCCTCAAGCGACCGGTCGCTAGGCATTTGCAACCGGTCGTTCAGAGCAGATTCGAAGTCTGGAGCAAAACTGAAGAAGCGACCGGTCGCAGGAAGCACAAGCGACCGGTCGCAGGAAGCACAAGCGACCGGTCGCATGACATTTGCTACCGGTCGTCCAGAGCAGATTCAAAGTCTGGAAGGAAAACTTCTGGCGACCGGCCGTCCGAGTCTTGCTGTGACGTTTTCTTACGTGTTTTCAACTGTGTTTTCGAGGGCTATCGCTTTCCACAAGATTTCAGAGGCTTAGTGGGTCACTTCTGAGGTAAAAGAGGGTTGACTACCTGCTGGATAGTTGGAAGAGCACTAATTGCCAATTGGTTACTTTCTTCAAAGGGATCACTCTCCATTTTCTGGTGTAAGTGGGAGGTGGCTGAGTGGGATATTATTTACCTACTTGATCTGACATTTAGTCTAAGTGGTGACTAAAGAAAGAACGTGGAGGACAAAGATTATGTCTTATCTTGTGTCCATTGGTCTATGTAGGTAATGGGGATGAAGCAAGATATCATTAGAGGAGAAACCATGTTGAATAATAGGTAGTGGCAGAAGCTGGAAACAAGTGGAGTTGAAAGAGTTTCTGGTGAGAGTTTCAGAAAAACCAAGGGGAGAGCAAGAGAGTTCTCAAAGTGTATCAAGGTGTTGAGCAAGGGTGTGAGAGAAACAGATTGTGAGGGTAGTGTTCTAAGGGGGTTTCCTTTTGTAAACCAAAGTTGTAACCTATCTTCATTAGTGAAATTTCTCAAGGTGATCACCAAAGAGGATGTAGGCAAATTGCTGAACCTCTATAAACACTTGTGTCATTTGTGCTTGGTTAATTTCTGTGTGTGTGTGTAAGACTCATCCATCATTGAGTTCTTTGTCCAAAGTCCATCAACAACAAGATCTTTAAGGGCAGTGAGTTAGTATTAATTCACAACAAGTGGTATCAGAGCTGTGTTTGGCAGCTGGAGCTAGTTCTTCTCTTGGAGTGCTAGTGTGTTGAAGATGGCAAGTGACTTAGAAGCTGAGAGTGGTAGCAGTTCACAGCATGTGAAGCAACCACAGGTAGCAAGCATGAAGATGGAGTTAAAGCCTTTCACAGGGAAGGAGAACTTCACTCTTTGGCAACGAAGGATGAAGTCAGCTCTTACACAACAACAGCTCCATGTTGTGTTGGTTGGCAAGGAAAAGAAGCCAACAGGCATGAAGGATGATGAGTGGGGAATACTTGACGAGTTAGCCAGAGGAGCCATCGAAAACTATCTCTCCGACGAGGTGCTCATCAACGTGATAAAGGATACAGCGAAGCAAACATGGGAGAAGCTCGAAGAAATGTTTGCAGGGAAGTCGTTGTCCAACAAACTCTTCCTTAAGGAAGAGCTCCTGAATCTTAAGATGGAGGAGGGAGGAAATCTAATGGAACATCTTAGTAGTTTCAATAGATGTGTTGCTGACTTGCAGAGAATGGATGTGAATTATAGTCCGGAGGATAAGGCTCTTATGTTGCTGACATCCTTGCCTCCGTCCTATAAACACTTCCGAACCACTCTTATGTTCGGGAAGGTTACTCTTGATTTTGAGCCTGTGGTGCAAGACATCATGACACACCATAGGATGGCTCAACGTTCGGGAGAAAACTCTCAAGGTGAAGGTCTAGTTGCAAAGACCGGAGAGAGAGGCCGTTCAAAGAAGCGTGAAGGCAAGAAAGGAAATAGAGGAAGGTCCAAATCCGAGGCAAAGGAAGGTTGTTTCGAATGTGGGTCAAAGGAGCATTGGAAAAAGAATTGCCCCATATGGAAGGAGAAGAAGAACAAAGGGAATGCAGCAAACACAGCTGAGGATGTCACAGAAAGTGATGGTGAGCTTTTGTGTGTTAATAGCAATGTTAAAACAAATGCATTGGCTAATTCTTCAAGGTGTTCCTCTTCCGATTGGATTTTGGATTCCGGATGCTCATATCATATGTGCTCAAATAAGGAGTGGTTTGACACGTATGAGAAAGAAGATAGCAGTGAAGTGATGATGGGGGATGGCTCAATGTGTAGAGTCAAAGGCACCGGGACAATCAAGGTGAAGATGCATGATGGGGCTGTTAGGACGCTTGGAATGGTGAGGCACATTCCAAAGTTGCGTAAGAATCTCATTTCCCTTGGAACTCTTGACAAGAATGGTTATTCATTCAAAGCGTATGGAGGGAAACTCATAATCTCAAAAGGTTCACTTGTGATTATGAAGGGAGAGATTCAACCTAACTGTCTATATAGGTTGTGTGGTACAACAATCACAGGTGGAGCAGCTGTATCTACAAGCAAGGACTCGAAAGATGAAACTCAGCTTTGGCATTTGAGGCTAGGGCACATGAGTGAGAGGGGCATGCAGGAACTACACAACAGAAAGTTGTTGAAAGGTGTTCAAACTTGCAAGCTGGAGTTTTGCAGATTTTGTACCATGGGAAAGCAATCAAAAATAGCTTTCAAGCAGCGAAACAAAGAGGAAGAAAGCACGGGTGTGCTAGATTATATTCACACGGATGTATGGGGGCCATCACCGATTAAATCGAAGGGTGGAGCTCGCTATTTCGTGACTTTCTTGGATGATTTTTCAAGGAAGGTTTGGGTCTACTTCATGAAGGAGAAATCTGAGGTCTTCACCAAATTCAAAGAGTGGAAGGCGGAAGTAGAGAACCTAACCGGAAGAAAGATCAAGATCCTAAAGAGTGACAATGGTGGTGAATATAAGGACAGCAAGTTCCTTGAGTTTTGCAAAAGTGAAGGCATTAAGAGGCACTTTACCGTGAAGAAGACACCCCAACAAAATGGAGCTGCGGAGAGGATGAACCGAACTCTCATGGAGCGTGAGAGATGTATGAGGATTCATGCAGGGTTGCCCGAATCTTTTTGGGCAGAGACAGTTAACCACGCTGCCTATTTGGTTAACCGTTCGCCTTCAAGAAATCTTGAGTTCAAATGTGCAGAGGAGGTATGGTCTAATAAGTCAATTGATTATTCAAATCTTAAGGTGTTTGGATGCAGTGCATTTGCACTTATTCCTAGTGATGAAAGATCCAAGTTGAAGCCAAAGTCTCTTGAATGTATTTTCATCGGATTTGAGAGCGGTGTGAAGGGCTACAAGCTGTGGGATCCAGTGAACCACAAGAAGATACTCAGCAAAAATGTTGTGTCTGATGAGAAGACCATACCTATGAACAAAGTCAAGAATTCAGAGGCAAAGGAGGATGTTGTTGAGAAAGAAACAACCTTTCAAGTTCCACTCAAGAAGGTGTCAAGAAAGACTACTCAGAAACAGCCAACTGAAGACGTTCAGGAGGAGGTGGAGTCTGACATTGAAGAGGAAGAAGCTGGGCAACATCAACAACAAACTCAAGAAGAAGAAGTGGCTCAAGAACAGGTGGAGCCATCATCTATAGCTCGTTCCAGGCCCAAGAGAACCATCAAACCACCTCAAAGGTTTGGATGGGGAACGGATGCAGTTCACTATGCCCTAAATGCTAGTGAAGAAGAACCAACCACGTTCCAAGAAGCTGTTGAGAACAAGGAACGGGAAAGTTGGATGGAAGTTATGATGCAAGAGATGGAATCTCTACACCAAAACTCAGTTTGGGAGTTAGTTCCTAAACCCAAAGGCCGCAAGGTAATTGGCTGCAAATGGGTGTTTAGGAAGAAAGAAGAAATGCATGAGAAAGGTGCCACCTTATTCAAAGCTCGGTTGGTGGCAAAAGGATTCTTGCAAAAGGAGGGAGTTGATTATGATGAAATCTTCTCTCCGGTGGTGAAACATACTTCTATACGACTACTACTCTCCATAGTAGCACAAGAGGACATGGAGGTGGAGCAAATGGATGTGAAGACTGCTTTCCTTCATGGGGAATTGGAGGAAGACATCTACATGAGCCAACCTCAAGGGTTCATTGAAGCAGGGAAGGAAAATCTGGTTTGTAGGTTGAAGAAGTCTTTGTATGGGCTGAAGCAATCTCCAAGACAGTGGAACAAGTGCTTCGATTCTTACATGATGAAGATTGGGTATAGAATATGTGAATCTGATTGTTGTGTTTATTCTCATGCATTCAAGGATGGTAACTTCATCCTTTTGCTTCTTTATGTTGATGACATGCTAATTGCATGTAAAGACATGTCAAAAATCCAGAATTTGAAGACATTGCTTGGAAGGGAGTTTGACATGAAGGATCTTGGAGCTACACAAAAGATCCTAGGAATGGAGATAAGGAGAGACAGAAATGCAGGCAAGCTATGGCTGTCACAAGGCAAGTACATTTCCAAGGTACTTGAAAAGTTCAATATGATGGATTGCAAGCCGGTGTCTACTCCTTTGGCGGAGCATTTTAAGTTAAGTGTGAAGGAATGTCCTTCTACGGATGAGGAGAAGGAAGAAATGAGTAAAGTTCCATATGCAAGCTTAGTAGGGTGTCTCATGTATGCAATGGTTTGCACACGCCCCGACTTAGCCCAAGCCGTAAGTGTGGTGTCAAGGTATATGGCGAATCCTGGAAAGCAACATTGGACAGCAGCAAATGGATTCTCAGGTACTTGAAGGGCACCAAAAGGCTTGGGATATTGTTTGAAAGACAACAAGGAAAGGCATGTGTGTCAGGGTATGTAGACTCTGATTATGCAGCAGATTTAGACAAGAGGAGATCCACCACAGGATATGTCTTCACTTGTGGTGGAGGACCGATTAGTTGGAGAGCAGT
The DNA here is from genome assembly GCA_005406145.1 of Prunus yedoensis. NCBI lineage: Eukaryota > Viridiplantae > Streptophyta > Magnoliopsida > Rosales > Rosaceae > Prunus > Prunus yedoensis. Next base: position 58,350 of record BJCG01002579.1, read on the forward strand.
GTTGCAATCGTTTTAGTGCCTTGTCTACTACTGAAGCGGAGTATATGGCGCTAACGGAAGCTTCAAAAGAAGCGGTATGGCTGAAGAGATTGGCAAAGGATTTCGGGATAGCTCAAGACTTGGTGGTGATTCTAAGTGACAGTCAAAGTGCTATTTGCTTAGTGAAGAATCAAGTGTTCCATGGGAGGTCCAAAACACATTGATGTGAGATACCACCGGATAAGGGATTGGGTGAATGATGGAGACATCACAACAATGAAGGTTCATACGAATGAGAACGCTTCAGATTGCCTAACAAAGCCAGTCACAACAGCAAAGTTCACGCATTGTTTGAGCTTGCTCAATCTTGTTACATGCTAAAGATTGAGGTGGAGTTCTTGAGAGTTATCAGGACGATTCTCAAGACATTACAGATGTCCTGGAAGGCAATGATGTCCACAAGGAGTATTAGGTTTGCCATGGTGGAGATTGTTGGAAAAAATGGCTCACCCAAAGGATACAAGGTTGTTTTTTGAAAGGAGGATTTTGAGTCTGCCTCAAGCGACCGGTCGCTAGGCATTTGCGACCGGTCGTTCAGAGCAGATTCGAAGTCTGGAGCAAAACTGAAGAAGCGACCGGTCGCTGGTTCTTTGCGACCGGTCGCAGGAAGCACAAGCGACCGGTCGCATGACATTTGCTACCGGTCGTCCGAAGCAGATTCAAAGTCTGGAGGGAAAACTTCTGGCGACCGGTCGTCCGAGTCGTGCTGTGACGTTTTCTTACTTGTTTTCAACTGTGTTTTCGAGGGCTATCGCTTTCCACAAGATTTCAGAGGCTTAGTGGGTCACTTCTGAGGTAAAAGAGGGTTGACTACCTACTGGATAGTTGGAAGAGCACTAATTGCCAATTGGTTACTTGCTTCAAAGGGATCACTCTCCATTTTCTGGTGTAAGTGGGAGGTGGCTGAGTGGGATATTATTTACCTACTTGATCTGACATTTAGTCTAAGTGGTGACTAAAGAAAGAACGTGGAGGACAAAGATTATGTCTTATCTTGTGTCCATTGGTCTGTGTAGGTAATGGGGATGAAGCAAGATATCATTAGAGGAGAAAGCATGTTGAATAATAGGTAGTGGCAGAAGCTGGAAACAAGTGGAGTTGAAAGAGTTTCTGGTGAGAGTTTCAGAAAAACCAAGGGGAGAGCAAGAGAGTTCTCAAAGTGTATCAAGGTGTTGAGCAAGGGTGTGAGAGAAACAGATTGTGAGGGTAGTGTTCTAAGGGGGTTTCCTTTTGTAAACCAAAGTTGTAACATATCTTCATTAGTGAAATTTCTCAAGGTGATCACCAAAGAGGATGTAGGCAAATTGCTGAACCTCTATAAACACTTGTGTCATTTGTGCTTGGTTAATTTCTGTGTGTGTGTGTAAGACTCATCCATCATTTAGTTCTTTGTCCAAAGTCCATCAACAACAAGATCTTTAAGGGCAGTGAGTTAGTATTAATTCACAACAGGCACTGACCCAAACTTGCGACACATGTTGTACTCTGCACGCTCAGTGCCAGGGCATCACTCGTGACCCGGTTGTCATCCCTTCTCCCCAACACACGTATATCTTTGGGAGTCACTAAATTTCTGCCAACTCCAATGGCAACATCGTTGTCCAGGAGTATTGAGTCAATTACTGTCACAGGCCCTCGTGCGGAGGCAAAGTAGGGCACCCATACTGGTGCCACTGCTTGGCCCCATGTCTAAGTCTGGTGAGCTAGGTTGAGATCCAACGAAAATGGGTAGGAAGAGGCCATTTGATTTCTCACTTTCTTTTCTTCTTTCTTTTCTCTTTGTGTGTTTCTGAGTTTGTGTTTTTCACTCTTTCTCTTTGCCTTTTGTAGACTTAGTTTCTGTTAAACCCTAGCCGCTGCCCTTCTGAGTTTCGCGCGCTCCTTACGGCTTATTTCCATCTGTCATCGCACCCGTTCCCCAACTCCATTAATTGCCATTCCACCTTCCAACGCAGTCACAAAAGTCGTCACACCTTCCCCAGATGCCAATAATTATGGCTTGGGGGATGTGAAAGAGGCCTCTGCGCGCCGACACGTCCCTCACCTCTTTTGCCCGTGACTTCCCAGGAACCGAGGCATCAGGGACCACGGTCTTCCCTTTCAAAAATCACACTCTTTGTGCTCCCAATTCACGTTTCATCTTAAACATAAAAATAAAATAAAAAATTCAATTTTTTTTTTTTAAAAAACATGTGGGCTTTGGATTTCATTGTGGGTCGGGTTTTCACTGTTGTTTAGGTTTCAAAGTGGGTTAACTTTCTTTTGGGTTGGGCTTTCAATCGTTTGGGTTTTAGTTTGCGTAAGACTGTCTATTTAGGGCTTACTGTTTTGAGTGTTTTACTGTTTCGTTTTTTTTATTTAAAAAATTTTATTTGTTTGTTTGTTTTATAATTTTTATTTTATAATTATTTTATTTTTGTATTCTTGTGTGTTTTGTGATTTTTATTTGCTTTAATACCTTCATTTGTTATTATGACATTGCTTGTGCCTAAATTTTAAACATTGAGGACAATGTTCATTTCTAGGTTTGGGGGTATTGAAGTTTAGTAAGCATTTATTATTATTATTATTATTATTATTATTTGGTTTTTCCTTTTTATTTTGAGTCTTGTTTTGTTTTTATTTTTGAGTCACTTTCCGAACACATATGATGAGATTGTGATAAATGTTTGCATGACTTAAATGAAAATTGGATTTCATTTTATAAAAAAAATAAAAAATAAATTTTTTTGGCATCATTCTAGCATGATATGTTCGAAACCTTTGCACTTACCATTTGTTTCATAATTTTCCAATTAAAGGATTTGCATGACCCAAAGAATTGTATTAAGCATAAATTAGACTTATATAACCATATAATGTGAGCTTTTGAGCCTTGTGCTTCATTTCATGAGTGTTATACAGATACTCTTATTTTCTTGTCATCAAAGTTGTTGTTTGATCTTATTATTCATTGATTTGGTTGAACACTTAAAAGTCATTCATTCTTATGCAATTTGATTTCATGACATTTAAGAAGTGATATTAAGGCCCTCTTTGGATCGTTTGTGCCTTTCAAGCTAACCTTATGCATGCTTAAGCATGATTTTCCATTGTTAACCATTTTGAGCCTACATGTAAACCTTTTCTTTCATTTACCAATTTTATTTCCTTGCCTTAGCCCTAAAAACAAATATTTACCTTTCTAAGGAACTCATGAATTTTAATTGGGATGTGTTTTTCACACTAAGTTTGGGAAGGGGAGTTACATTTCAAAAAGAAATAAAATAAAATAAAATAAAATATGTTTTGAGTTTTTTTTTTTTTTTTTGTAATTATTTTTGTTTTTGTGTTTGTTTTTGTTTTTGTAATTATTTTTATTTTGGGTTTTTGTTTTTGTTTTTCTTTTATTTTGCTTAAGGACTAACAAATCTAATAAGTTTTCTAACTACTTTGTTTTGTAGAGTTAGTAAAACGTTTGTGGGTATTATATCTGTTAAACCCTCAGGAGACACAACTCCTCCTACTGGGGATGCCTAGAGGTTTAAAGGCTTGTTGCATGCGCTCAATGCAATCGAGTTACTTACGAAAGTGGTCTAATTAACTTCTTGTTTTGTTTTTAACTTTGTTTTGTGTTGTTTTGCTCGAGGACAAGCAAAATCTAGGTCTGGGGGTATTTGATCAGTTCATAATTGTATATCATTTTGTACCCCTCTAGCTTATGATTTGGTTATGTATGTTATTGAGTTAAACTTGTGCTTTTACTCCCTTTTCTGTTTATCATTCAGTTCATTGGGCCTTAGGTAGCAATGGTGGCTTTGGATAGGAAAAGATGCAAAATAGTGCAAAAACGAGCAGACTGAGTTAGCAATTTGTTTCGGCCTTATCTTCCTCCTCACAACTTGTATTGGCCCAATTAATATGTGGTTGGAAAGAGGAGATTCTGAACTGAAAGATGGACTGCTCAAATGTATTAATTGATGAAGCCAAGCCCAATCCGTGAGCCCATCAAAATGCACACCATGCTCAGGATTGCAGCTGCCAGCTGTTGAGCCTTGTCACCTCCTTTAAGCCATGTGCCTCACCCCAGCAACCAAAAGAAAACCACATGGGTTGGCAGCAAAAGGCAGCCACAATTGAACACTTTTGAAAACCCATGTGAAGAAAGCTTGAGGTGCAGCAGCAAAAGAAGTATGGGATGGAATTGATTCCAACCACACTAACATAGACAAGATGAAGTGAGAGTTATGGATTGTATTAAAAGAGGAATGGTGGTGTTGGAATTCATCATGATGTTCCTCCCTCTTAGCCCTATAAATAGAGAAGTCTTTAAGCTTCAAAACACACCCCAAAGGGGGAGGGGGGGGGGGGGGGGGGGGGCAAAGGGGGCTCTCAAACACTTCTCTAGAGCTCCCCTCCCTTCTCTCCCTCAAATTCTCTTAGTTTCTCTTTTTAGTTTTCAATTGTTGTAATGAAATCTTTGTGCTGAAATTCTCCTTAAGTTTTTCTTAGTTCCACTTTACTTTTCATTGTTATGTAAATTCTTTTCTTTAGTTTCAAGTTTGATTAGTTTCCAAGTTTCAATTATGGTTTTTGTTCTTATTCATTATGCTTATAAGTTAATATGCTAGTTTGAATGATTGATCACCATTTAGGTTTGCATGTTAGCTATCTTGGTTTGAATTAAGAGTAGACACCATGCTTTAATTCGAATTGAACTATGAATAGGAAGAGTATGTATGGACATTCGACAACAGGGATTAGATACATACTTGGTTGTTTAAAATGTTCTTCTATGCTTAATGGATTCCTAATGCTTAGTTTAGGTTAGACAACAGATGATCAAATTAGGGAATTAGGAATACAAGGTTAGGACCAGACACCATGGCTTAATCATACTTTAGCTAGAATCAATCCGTTAATCTAATTGAACTTGGGAACTTATCTGCTTGAGTTATTTTCTTTTCTTTCTTTCTTGTTTTATTTATTTTCTTTCTTGTTTTTTCTGTTTTGTGTAGGAAAACTGAATTGGATTATTCAATCACCAATCCCTGTGGAATCGACCTCGCACTTACATATGCTATACTACCGAACAGCTCGTGCACTTGCGAGTATCACAAGTTGAGGATGCAGCTGAATCCATTTTGGTGCAGCTGAATCGACGCAACAGTTTTCGATGGCTCTTTGTGGTAAGCTAGGAGCAGCGGCACCACTGCCTCCTCCACAAGCCTCCGTGTATGTGTACGAATTGTGGTTGAGAAAGTCCGCAACAAGTCGGGCTTTATAACGTTGAATCGATCCATCTGAGTTCCGTTTTAAATGGAAAAGCCACTTATTGGGCAAAACATTCATAGAAGATGTGAGAGGCATGAGAACCTAGGTACCAGCCCGCTGAAGGGAATTAAATTCATCAGCCATAGCTAACTGCCATTCCCTAACTTTATTGGTCTAAGTAAAAACTTGTACGCTCAACAATGTCATAAGTAAAAGATAAAGAAATAGCAGGGTGAGCATATTTAAGATTAGGTTTGTGAATATCAGATTTAACTCTAGTCACCATAGAATGAGCATAAGGGTCCCTGACCTAAGGCACAGCAGGAGAAGGTGAGTGTCTGGAAGAACTTTGAGAAATAGGTGCCGCAGATGAGGGTGATGGGAGAGGAAAATAAATGACAAGACCCACCCCGAACTCCTCGGAATTCGGGACGAATCATGTAAATTATCCGATATCGTATTGAGACTAGATTTCTGCTGAAATTTCAACAGAGTCTCTCCTAAGAAACGGACGTCCCCAAAATTCTCAACCAGTTAAAAACACAGTTATACATCTCAACAGGCAGCATGCACAAGATAATATCATGCAATAAACATCAATGGCCTCCAACCTTAGTTTCGTTAGTTGAAAACAACATATAGTAACCACACCGTTTGGAAAACGATGCAGAAATCATGCACTCAAAACCATCATATATATAGCCACGTCAAAACCACGGTGATATCCATATCTCATAAAGATATCCAAATATCCATCCCATACAAAACCATTTCCCCAAACCACTCTCTTGAAACGTGTGCCCATTGGCACGACAAGCGAGGAAATATCCTCACCAACAAATAAGAATGAAAGGATAGGTATATATATATATAAAAGTATAACTACCAAACTTGTACTGGGGAAACAATCCAATCAGGGAACTGTTTGACTAGTCCACATGGAAGAATCCTCAATTGACCTTGTGGCTAGGGATAGAGCCATCCAATCGGGGGACTGACCCTACCAGCACGCACAGCAGAATCCTCAATACTCATGCGCCTGTGACAAGTCCTACGCGCGTAAACTACCACTACTAAGGGTCTACGAAACACCCCGTCAAGCATGCCTGGGTTCCAACATTTCCAACTATCCAATATCACGAAGTATCCAATTCCAATAATCCAAATCCGGGGAGGTACATAGGGTAGTGCTTATAGTACTTCAAACTGACATAAACTATAATCCACTTTCTTTCCATAATCTTATTACCAACACCCCACGTACCCCACACATAACCAAAGATAGATGGAAATTCTCGAAAATAGTATATATCAACTCATGATAATCACAATATGCCAATAAAATTATATAATAAACTCAATAAACAATAAATCATCATGCATAGCTTTCCGTCCTAAAAATAATGCTTATTATTTGAAAAAAAGTCCACTCACAAGTAGTCTGATGCTGCTTGACCCTAAGAGGGTCCCCCCTGCTGTTTGTGCCTAATAAATCACGGTCATAAACTGACCGAAGGAAATTCCTCTCGGCTCTAGTACTTAGCCATATTCGTCAGGCGCTTCGCTCTCCTAAACACCGAGAGGAAAGCTGCAAAGGCATAATCATCTCGGCCTTGCAACCGCGTTATCATAGGCCAAGGCTGAAGGACTAAAGAGACAGGCCGAAGGACGAAAGAGACACGGCCGAAGATGTTAAAGCCAAGATCGCCACGTGGTAACTGGGTCCCGCGCTTCATTTAATGAGGTAACGCCCCTAACTGGCAAACCCACTAGCCACAAAGAAGCATTTAATGCACGAGGAGAGGGGGGGAAGTGATTGGAGTCAAGGTCTGGTGATAGAAATCAGAGTGATTAGGCTCAAACTCACAACTTGAGGGGTTAGTTCACCTACCATCAGATCAGAGCATTAAATGCTTCCCCACGGCCAAAGGCGCAGAGCTCACGGTAAAGGTGGCGGCCGGGATTTATGAGGTCACACCACCATGCTTCACGATCCCAAATGCCGATTTGACTATCTACTTGCTCTAATCAGGCCCATCATGCAGATTTTCAGCCTCGATTATCCCCCCAGAGCCCCTCCTATAAATACCAAGCTCAAACTACATTAAAAGGGTTCAACACCAAACACAAGCCTCCCACGGAGCAGATTATATTTCCTTGTCATTTACTTTTGGTAATTTACTTCCTTGTAATGCATTTTCAATACCCTTACTTGTTTTCCTAGGAGTAGTGATAGTTTGTAAGGAAAATCCATTCATCAATATATCATACGACACTTGATTTTCATGGCGCCAGAGCACCATCCTTGTTACTTTCTCATCCACCCCACATATCATACGACCGTCGTCACCCAGCAACGCGCCGGAGCACCATCAGCATCCACCACCAAACGGCCTTGTAGCTCAGGCTGTGAACCTGACGTCGGTAAATACAGAACCGTCGTTGTGTAAACGTTATAACGTCGCTACACTAAAGAGAGGTCGTCTAATTAAAATGCAGTTAATGCTTTCATGAAATAGACAACGGTTTATAAAATAAGTAAAAACGTCGTGGTATTTAACTCAAAAGGACGGTTCTTGGAAGAAACAGACGTATTATTGTTTTCCAACGTCGGTAAATATATACCGTCGTTGTTTCAAATGTTAACGTCGAATATTTAAAAGAGCGACATCTATTTAAAATTTAAAAGGCAAAAAAAGAAAATATCAGAGATTTTACAGTGTCATCTTGCTGTTTTCCAGTAGTATCAGCATCAGGCTTTGGATCTTCTACCCCCAAAGCTAGGGGTCTGATATTAGTGGCCCTAGAGCAGCTTGCCTTATCAGACATTGGATTTTTTGGGCTTCGATCTTGAGGGGGTAAAGTAATTGGAGTAATTGGGGTTTTGAGCATGCTGGGATCAAAATTAGGAACTAGTTGACGGAAATGTGCCAACATAACCTCCCTCTCTGCTCTGACTGCTTCCATTATACTTTCCTTCAATTTGTCAGAAAATTTTACCCTCTGCTGTCTCGGCAAATTGAAGAATTGAGTTGGGGAAACGCCAGCACCAACTCCTCTGACTCTCCCACCACGCTCGAGGGTTCCCAAAGCAAGAGTCAAGATATCATTGCTCCCGGAGACAGTCAGAGTGCCTTCGGAGACTTGCTTTTGCAAATCATCCTAAAAGAGAGAAAGAGAGATTGTTAGAAATTGAGCAATGTAAAACAGATAAATAAACCGACGTAGTATATCATTTAAAACGATGGTTTTATTAAATAACTAACGTAGTATTAATTTAACACGTCGGTAGTTAAATACTGTCGTTGTTTATAATTTACAACGTCGGGAGAAAAAACTCGTCGTATACTCAAAATCAAACAGATTAAAACATAAATCAAAGACCGTCGTAGTATTTGAAGTAAGACGACAGACTATTGAACAAACAGACGTAGGACTTAATTTCATACGGCGGCATAAAAGTATCGTCATTGTATAAACATTCTAACGTCTAGATGAGATAAAACCGTCGTAAATTTTAATGAAGAAGTGAAAAACTAGATTGAAATATGCATTCTTTTCCAGAAATTGTGCACCACAAATTTCAGTGAAATAGATATAGAGAGGGAGAGTGTGTGCATGAGTAAACTTAAAACAAAACGGCCATCTCTGGAATTTAAGCCGTCATAATAATTCTATCTAGACGTCTGATTTATTCAAAAACCGACGTGCTATTCAGTTTGAAACGGCGGTAAATAAAAACCGTTGTGGTGTTTATTTTATAACGTCGGTTATTTAAACATGCGACGTCTATACCAAAATAAAACACACTGTTTTTCAAATTTAGAACAGAGTTAGTGAAACTTACGATTAATTTTGCCTTCTCTGCAACCTTTGGATCAGGGATGTTTCCTGTTTTATCTTCTCTTGCCTTTTTCCATAGAAAAGCTCGATCGATTTCTTCACCGGGCATGTTTTCTTCTAATTCATCCTCCAAACCTACATACCCTTTTCGAGGCAACCTATGGTTGTACTCCAATTTCTCCCTCCAATGTTTCTGCCTAGAATGCACAGCCTCAAAATCTGGGGATAACCGTGAAGCTACAAAGGCATCCCATTGCGATTTCTCTATGAACTTATAAAGCTCAGGGGGTTCTTTTAACTTCTCCTTGTCATGTGCGAATGGAAGGATATACTGCCTAGTTACGTTATACTTGAAATCCTTCCATTTTTTGGCGCCAGACGACAGGACCATCTTCTTGCACCCATCCCCAATAACATAGGCCATTTGAACAGCTTCCCAAATCTGCTCCTTCACGTCCTTGGGCAATTGAGTCCATTTCTTGTCCACAAGAGGGACTCTGGTGCGTGCCAAAACACCAATGTAAGACTACATCTCAATAGCAGCCTTGCCATGTGGTCTGCCCCTTTTATTGAACTCAACCACAGGCTTAATCTTCTGAATTTTCCTCTTCACAACACGGCTCATTGTGTTGATACCGCGGGTGGATTTTGGCTCCTCAACCAAATGTGGCTGTGCTGGGGTCTTTATCGGAAGTTGAAGAAAATCTCATCCTCTTCGAGGATTTTCTTTGAACTGATTTGGCTTCATCCATTTCAGCCTTTGAAACTGATTTGGCTTCATCCCTTTGAGCCTTTGAAACTAATTTGGCTTCATCCCTTTGAGCCTTTGAAACTGATTTGGCTTCATCCCTTTGAGCCTCTGACACTTGAGCTTCCTTGTTTTGAGATTTCGAAACCATTTTTCATTAATCTGCAAGAAAAACAACGTCGGTTATTTAAAAAGAACGATGTAATAATAAAGGAACGACGTCCGAAAAAATACAGCCGTGATATTTAATTTAGGACGACGGTTGTAAAACAACACCGTCATCGTAAATACAACACCACGACGGTAACACGAAAACAGCGACGTCCTATTAAACAGTTTCTCAGACCAAATATGAAAATAAGACGACGGTTTTATCTCGTTCATGATGTAAATGTGTATACACCACGTCGGTTATTCAGCCTAAGAACCGGCGTGGTTTAAACATTACAACGTCAAACACAAAATACAATTGTTGTCTTACTGAGATGTGATACAGGAAAAACGACAGTTCTTTCTCCCACGAGACGACGGTTTTATCTTGTTTCAAACGTATTAATTGTCACACCATGACGGTTATTAACCACCGTCGTGCAGTTTGCATTACGTCGGATTTAACGACCGTCGTGGTGTGTTGATTCTATCATCACAAACAAGATAGAACTGTCGTCTTTTGACGTCTTGAGAGTGATAGACTAATGAATTTAATCAAACCAGTGAAAGATTTCCTCAATTTGACAGAATCTTGTTTCCAGACTCGTTCTTTCAAATGAAATGTAAAAAAAGGGAAGAGATTGAGAAAAACCCTTTGGCGTGCAAAGAAAGTTTCCTTCCAACGTAAGAAAATGGTGATTTGGAGACGAAGACGAAGACGATGACGAGATTCAGACGATGATACTTACGAAGCTGCTTTTGGGAAATGAGAGGGAAACTGAGATATTTTATCGGTGAGAGAGAACGTAGAACATTAGGTCAGGTGACGAAAAGTTTATATATTTTCCCATAGTTCAATACAACGGCGGTTTTATTAAAAACCGCCCTAGTATTTAGTTATAACGACGAAAAATAAGTAGGAACCGACGTGGATATCACTACAGCCAAACGACTTTTGGAATTCCGATGTGGTTATGACGGCGCTTGTTTATCTAAACTGACGTTATCCTTCAACATTCAACGACTATTTATTTTAAGAAACCGACATGGTTACTTTGGGGTTCTAAAAACGACGTCGTTCTCTTGTTAATACATGACAAAAGTTTACTTTGCATAAGTGGAATTACATGTTACCCCGTATGCATAACCGACGTTGTTGATTTTAAAAGTCGTTGGCCTTAGTTTATGGGATGACGTGGTTAATTACATTTATACGTCTCCAATTGTTAAAAAACAACGTTGATTAGTTAAATATGATGTCGCTATTTGTAATAGAACCGACGTGGATATTTACGATAATTTGTTTGAATATGATTTTTTTCACGAGTTTTTAAACTCTTAGTTTTCAATTAGGGTTTCAACTTCTTCTTTCCCAAAGAACATTTCAGATTTCAATTAGGGTATCTGAAAGACAAATGTGGACACAAGAACTGTTTGTTGGGCAAGCTTTCATCTGATTCCTGTACTTACAAATAGTCACTAATGAATTTATCTGTGGTTGTGCAGGAGCTTGAGAACAAGAGGAAGGAGAGGGCCCAGCTTGCATATGAGAGGAAGAAACAGTTGAACAAGTTGAGGGTGAAGGCAGACGTATAAATAGAGATTTGCCTTTTAAGACAAAAATGTTGTTGATGATTGACTTGAGAATTAAATTTTGTTTTGTGTTAAGATACTTGGTTGTTCCTTGGTAGTTCTTTTTGATAGATATTAAGAAGAAAATTACCAAAATAAATATAAAAAATTAATTTTAAAATAAGACGGCGGTTTACAGAGAAGGCAGACGTATAAACAGAAAAAATACGACGGTAATTTGAACTTAGGACGTGGTAAATAAATACGACAGTAGTGTTGTAGGTACCGTCGTAGTACACTCCAAAATAATAAGTCAATAAATTAATCTCTCTCGTCATGGTACATTGATTTAACACGTCGTTGTTTTGTAATATACTGACGTGGATTCCACCATATTATACAACGCGGACTAAGAACAGTTGGTCGTGTTTAGTTAGGAGTTAACATGGCAGTCACAGCAGCAAAGTTCAAGCATTGTTTGAGCTTGCTCAATCTTGTTACATGCTAAAGATTGAGGTAGAGTTCTTGAGAGTTATCAGGACGATTCTCAAGACATTACAGATGTCCTGGAAGGCAATGATGTCCACAAGGAGTATTAGGCTCGCCATGGTGGAGATTGTTGGAAAAAATGGCTCACCTAAAGGATACAAGGTTGTTTTTGAAAGGAGGATTTTTGAGTCTGCCTCGAGCGACCGGTCGCTAGACATTTGCGACCGGTCGTCCAGAGCAGATTCGAAGTCTGGAGCAAAACTGAAGAGCGACCGGTCGCTGGTTCTTAGCGACCGGTCGCAGGAAGCACAAGCGACCGGTCGCATGACATTTGCGACCGGTCGTCCAGAGCAGATTCAAAGTCTGGAGGGAAAACTTCTGGCGACCGGTCACCAGTTCCTGGCGACCGGTCGTCCGAGTCGTGCTGTGACGTTTTCTTACGTGTTTTCAACTGTGTTTTCGAGGGCTATCGCTTTCCACAAGATTTTAGAGGCTTAGTGGGTCACTTCTGAGGTAAAAGAGGGTTGACTACCTGCTGGATAGTTGGAAGAGCACTAATTGCCAATTGGTTACTTGTTTCAAAGGGATCACTCTCCATTTTCTGGTGTAAGAGGGAGGTGGCTGAGTGGGATATTATTTACCTACTTGATCTGACATTTAGTCTAAGTGGTGACTAAAGAAAGAACGTGGAGGACAAAGATTATGTCTTATCCTGTGTCCATTGGTCTGTGTAGGTAATGGGGATGAAGCAAGATATCATTAGAGGAGTAAACAAGTTGAATATATGTAGTGGCAGAAGCTGGAAACCAGTGGAGTTGAAAGAGTTTCTAGCTGAAGTTTCAGAAAAACCAAGGGGAGAGCAAGAGAGTTCTCTAAGTGTGTCAAGGTGTTGAGCAAGGGTGTGAGAGAAACAGATTGTGAGGGTAGTGTTCTAAGGGGGTTTCCTTTTGTAAACCAAAGTTGTAACCTATCTTCATTAGTGAAATTTCTCAAGGTGATCACCAAAGAGGATGTAGGCAAATTGCTGAACCTCTATAAACACTTGTGTCATTTGTGCTTGGTTAATTTCTGTGTGTGTGTGTAAGACTCATCCATCATTGAGTTCTTTGTCCAAAGTCCATCAACAACAAGATCTTTAAGGGCAGTGAGTTAGTATTAATTCACAACAAATTCAGCTTTCTGTCGTTACAAATTTGTTCAGCTAAAAGCCAAAACAAACAGGTTTTTGATCTTCCACAGATATGAAAACCTCAACAAACTTCCAGGAATGCTTCTGAGTGCCCAGAACGGCCAAAAAAGCTCTCAATCCTCATTTGAATCTTAGTCAAAGCCAAGCAAATATTGCAGCACAACTCTAAGATATCAGTCATCAGTCTAATCATCAACCCAGCCACTTCTGGCACAGTCCAGGCTGACTAAACGGCATCTCTGCCTATCCAGCAAGCCTTTCCATGGCTAAAATAGATTAAAGCTCTGCCAATTCCAAACACTGGTATCGATTTCCAGCTGAATCCCATCAGTTGAAGATACTAACGAGCAATTCCAGTATAGATGCACCCGGTCCAATCAGATTCACAGATCGTAATCTAGGCAGAAGTGAAAGTCCAAGCCCTTGCTTCTTTTTACTTTCAAGTAGAAATGGCAGCTTTACTTTGTTTTAATTTTGAACAATAGGTTATCTTTGTTCTCAATCAGTTTGACCTATTGTTGGAAGCTTTTATTTTGGCTAGAACTCCCAATTGCCTTCACTGTGATAAGTTATTAAAGTCCTCACCAATCTGAGGCAAGAAAAGAACTTTACTTGGGAAAATATTCCTCACCCAACATCACAATCACTTGATTAAAGTCAGTAACTTGGGGCGCAAGTTATCTATTCTTTACAAGTTTGTTAGGGTCTTAACTGCGAACAGTGGCACGCTCGCACAAAAGAAAGTTGACATGTTGACCACAAATGGTTTTCAGGACAATGGGGATTTTTACCCTACAATCACAGGAATAAAAACAAAACGGGTGAAACAATTTGGCACGCCCGGTGGGACTTCACAGTGTACATACTCGTAAAGAGATCCTAAAGAGACATCAGCAGGTGTATGACTATTGGAAGTTCTAGCCAAAATCCACATTTTACAATGGAAAGAGATCAGCCCACTGCCCGTTTGGAGGTACATGAACCAGAAGAAAGCGATGCCAGGCAATCAGCCCACGGTAGTAACAGAAGTAGGTGTTCCAGAAAGATAAGCTAGATACAAGAAGCTGTACTCCGGCAGGAGGCTGCAACTCAAAGAAGCCAGGACACCCTAGATAGCATGACTGTGATGATGAGATGGCAAGTTAACAGACAGTTTAGGAAGGATAGAGAAGTTGCTATAACCAGGTCTGATATGGCCATATCAGGAAAATCCTCTGTTTCCACAAGTAGCAGAATTGCCAGAACAGGTTGGAATTCAGGCTGGACAGAGGGCAGAAGCTCATGTAGTGCCAACAGGGAGGATTTCAGGTTATACAGAGGAGAGACGCTGTCATAGCATTAGAACTGGATGCTCCAGCCCATCTAGCAGGTCCTGCACCAATCCAGGCTCCTCAGAACCAGCCAGAACTACCTCCTTCACGGCCATAATTCCTTGCAACCAGCCAGCACCACCTCTGCCTGAGCAACAGATGGTTCTGCCATATAGACCTAGGAGAATGGACCCTCAACTATTCCCCCCGCTACAAAGAAGCAGAAGAGGCAGAGGAGGAGCATACATGAACAAACAAGGGGCATATCGGAGGTTTCTTCCAGACTATGAAGAAGAGGAAGAACATAGGGAAGAAGAGGTACCCAGAGAGGCCAGAATAGAATAGAGAGTTGACCAGAATCAGCTAGAATGGGGACGCAATCCAGCTCCTGTCAACGCTCTAAATGACATGGGGGCACTGCAAAGAATGATTAGGGAAATGATGGAACTTGAGGCCAGAAGGGGAGAAAGGCCCACCTATAGAAAACCATATCCAGCCTATACTGATCAGATGCCCATACCTCCAGGTTTCAAAGTTCCAAATTTTACTTTGCTCAATGGAGAAGACACTCATGCTTCTTCCATTGAGCATATGGGTAGATTCTCTATCCAATGCATAGCCATTGAGAACAATCCTCTGCTAAAACTCAGGCTCTTTGGAAACTCACTATCCGGCCAAGCCTTCACCTGGTATACTAATCTGCCAGCCAATTCTGTCCAAACTTGGGAGCAAATGGAGAACGCTTTCCATGATTACAATTTCAAGATCCAGCCAGAAGTCACGATCAGTGACCTAGCAGCCCTCAAACAGGCAGAAGATGAACCTACCCAAGAGTTTATTACCAGGTTCAGGAAGCTCAAAATGAAAAGCATGATTCCAATAGAGGAAAGGCACTTCATTCAGATGGCCTAGGCTGCCCTCAAGACTTCTTTGAGAAAGAGATTTGACGGCATGCCCTTTGCAGATTTGGCAGAACTGGCAGACAAGGCCTCTAAATATGAAGATCTGCTAAGAGAAGAACAGCAAATGAGGAACTCCTCCCAGGGCACCCTCAAGCCACCAAAGGATCAAAAGCCACCTCCCTTTACAGGTGGATTTGTTCCAAACAAGCCAGTACAGAACAAAAGTTTATTCCTTCGATCTAACCAAGGTTGACGTTTTGTTTGATGAAATGTTGCTCCAGAAGGAGATAAAACCCCCAGAGGTTGCCTAAGCCAGAAAAGCTCAAAGGCAGACAATATTGCAAGTGGCATAACTCCTGGAACCACTCCACCAATAGCTGTGTCATTTTCAAGGACATTATACAGGAGGGGATAACTACAGGGAAGTTAAAATTGGCTAAGAAGCCTCCAACTGTGACAACATACCATGTTCCTCAACCACAGGTAAATATGGTCCATCTAAACTGGCCAGAACAGGGAAAAGACAAGCTGACAGTGGAAGTTAGCCTAGACAGGGGCAAAAGAGTCACGAAAAGGTTAAACCAAATGCCAAAAGCCACTACCTCAGTTGGAGTAGTCCTGTGCAGTAGGTGTAAATATGAATGTGAGCTGGAAACGACTCTAGAAGAACAGGTTTCACCGACCCCAAGTGTCTTCGACAGAATCGAAAGTTCGAAACATCAAGCGGCCGCTGACCTGCCAAAGAAGGAAACGTCAGTCAAGCTGCTGGGGAGAAACAAACCTTTGGCCACAATCATAAAGGGCAAATGGTATTTTGTTGGAAGAAATGGCAAGCCAACTTTGGAATTGACCAGAACGCAGAAAAGGAGGATCTAGAGGCAATATAGTACGTCCCTGAAAAGCAGCAAGGATGAGAAAATGTCTACATATGTCAATTCTGCCAGCATTAAGGACGAATTGGATATCAATATCCAGGTAGAACAGCTAACGCACCAACAGGAAAAGCTTATTAGGGCCCCTTTTTACTAGGCTTCATCTTCGCAGGGACAGTCCAAAGTTTTTTCATCTGATGATCAAGAAGGCTGGACAGAAGAATATGGGGAAGAACAGGTAGATTATGAACCATCCGCAGATGACGAGATTGGATTCCTCAAGACAGGAGGACTGGAGGACTGGACCGAGGAATACAATGAAGAATACGATGAAGAAACCCAAAATTTTGGGGCAGAATTGGAAAGCCTGTTCCAAGGGGACTTAGATGTCAACATGGTCTTTATCCTGCCAGAACAGTTTAGGGCAGCAGAGGGACAAGAAAGAACTTTAGAAGGAGATGTGTTCTCTGAAGAAGGCTTTGAATGCAGGCTGGTTGAAATAAAGGAAAGGCCAGAACAACCAAATTTTGCCGCCATAACAGACAGAACTGCTGTCAAAACAACTGCCGAGGGGCTATGTTTCTCCAAACCCACCAAGGAAATGGCCAACCACCTAAGGCCATTGTTCATCACTGCAAAGTTTGGAGGGATTCCCGTCCCCAAAGTAATGGTGGATGGAGGAGCAGCCATCAATCTGTTATCTCACATATTGCTGGCCAAAATGGGCAGAATAGAGAAAGACTTGATCCCAACGCAACTAACAGTCACAAATTTAGCAGGGGGCATCACCAGAACCCACAAAATACTAGACGTAGATGTCATAGTGGGAACTAAGGTGCTTAAGCCTTCTTTGTGGTAGACACCACTTCCACCACTTACAATGTATTACTTGGCCGAGACTGGATTCACCAGAGCTTATGTGTTCCCTCCACTCTGCATCAACAGCTAGCCCTTTGGCATGAAGGAGGTTTCATGGAAATAGTAGAGGCCGATCCACGGCCATTTCTACCATCTGCCATGTGTTTTGAAGCCCAATATTGTAATACCCCGAAAAATTCAAGGTGGATTTTCATATTTTATTGAAAAATAATATAATGGTGGAGAATGATTATGGGTATTTTATCAAGTGATTTTGGATTAAGATTATTAAATTAAGTGTGTTTAATTTCAAGTTGGACAAACATGACCAAAACACCCCTATGTGTGATAGATTACCACAATACCCTTGTAGGCAAAGAAAAGAAGAGAAAGCAACGTGGAAGCCAAGCATTTCTTCCCTCCTTCATTCTTCCCCCCTTCCCACTTACATTCTCTTCAAAAAATCTGATTTTGGGATGAGTTGTAAACCTATAGTGAGTGAGTCACCTAGTCTAGCCTAAGATTCTTCTTATCTTCTTCTTCCCATTCATTGTATTATCACCCTCTACTAAATGGATGACTCACCTATTCTAATTAAGGCTCTTCAATCATAAATTCACTCTTATCCTGATCATTCATTGTATCATCCTTTCTTCCTCATTCACTTATCTTCATCCTCATTTTTCTTTTGTTCCTCTCCAAAATCCAAAATTCGTCACTTCCTTGGAGCAGCCAATAACTCAAATTTTGGAAGCTCAAATGAGAAAACGTTCTTCATAAAAGTTGTTCATTTCCATGATTCCTATAACATACTCAAATTTCAGCTCAATCCGACTAGTATAGGCTCAGAAACGTTGGTATGATCACAATGAGTTTACCATTTCCTGATTTCACAGCAGTATGCTCGGTTTCAGTTTGTTTCTGTGATTTCCTGTACTCAAATGAATTTGGTTCCTTCATCAAAGTTGTTTGAAATGCTGTCTATTATAACATATCAAAATTTCAGATTGATCGGACTTCTCTAGCCACCTTGGGAATGTTTAGAGTGGAACTTGGTTATAGTCTTCAACCTTAGGTCCTTCCCTCGTTTTCAGTCCAAAACACTCATATCAAAAGCTCAAAACACTATGGTTTCTTCATGATAGTTACTCCAAATTCTCCCCTTTATAACATATCCAAAGATCATCCAAACGCAATCATTATAACTCTCTAACAATTGGTATGAACAAAACTTGTTTAATTGATTATGTTGAATCTCTTGTTATAGATATGTGTACTTTCTCTCAAATGGCTTGTTCTTTATCATTCAATTGCTCAAATTAGCCACTATC
Source organism: Prunus yedoensis (assembly GCA_005406145.1). Classification (NCBI taxonomy): domain Eukaryota; kingdom Viridiplantae; phylum Streptophyta; class Magnoliopsida; order Rosales; family Rosaceae; genus Prunus; species Prunus yedoensis. Next base: position 76,906 of record BJCG01002579.1, read on the forward strand.
ATCTCAAGCAAATGGTTCTTTGAAGGCTTGAAGCTCATCTTTTTATTGTCTCTTTGAGTACTAGTTTTAGACCAAGTGTTGGTTAGAATGCCTCAAGTATATATATCTTTCAAAGTGTGTTTTTGTGAAGTTCTAGATTATTTCGATGTGATTTTTGTTCCAATTTCATTTTGGGATTTTGGTACATCAAAATGAATATCTCAAGGGTTAGTTCAAAGTTGGTTTTGTGCCATTTGAATTTAAATTGATTTTTTGTGAAATTTCGAAGTAGAGATTATCCTGCTGGAATTGTTTTGATTCTGCTGCATACCATGTTTTGAAGTAAGTGTTTGAAAACTTCCTAAACTTGGATTTTCATGAAATTTTATTATGTTTTACTTTCTTGTATTTTCTTCAGATCTGGAAAGTTTTATCCAGTTTGGTTGTAAATTGTAATTTTGGTGATTTTTCAAAATAAAGTGTACAAACCTGAAAAAAAGAACGTTATGCAGCCTAGTCTGTTTTGGTTTCTATTTTGACATGCTTCCCTAACCCTAACTTTTATCAAATTTTGTCATCTTTAATGTTTCTATGTCTAGTTGTGATCTGGAAAGTTTTACATTATTTTGATTTAAACTCAATATTTAGTGAATTTTCAAAGTTAATGTGTTCCAACCCAAATATTTAGCAAAACTGAATTTTAGTTTTAAATTGATGTTTTAAATTTTCTTTATGAGTCTAAAGCCGAACTACCTGATTTTAAACATCGCAAAGAGTAGAACTATTATAGGAAGGGAATAGATTAGTTTTTCCTTAATGCTTGGTTCTACGCTTGCTTGGATGTGAGGTTAAGAGAGTAACAATCGGGTCAATCAAGTGTATTTTGGGGTTTTAGGTCTACGTGCGCTAGTAGGACACTCAAATTTGTTTCCTTATTTCCAATGAATTTTAATCAGTAAATTATCTTAACTAGGTGTTCTACTCTGCGTACTTTCGAGGACGAAACCGCACAAGATTAAGCTAGCTGGACTTGAGGTAGGGTTTCCTGATTTCCCGATGATTGGGCTATGTCACTTTTAATCTTGGTGGTTATATATAGTACTATAAATGTGAATATTATTGTTGCTTTGCTCGATGATTATTATTTGATGTTATGTGAATATTATTATTGATGTTTTTCCATGAATATTATTTGATGTTGTGTGAATATTATTATTGATGTTTTTCCGTGGATATTATTTGATATTGGGTGAATATTATTATTCATGTGATTAAGCCTGATATATTATTGTTATTATATGTGGCATTATTCAGCAGAAATAAATGATGTTTGTGCTGCACTACATATGCATCATAAATACAGTGGTGTTTGGAGTGTGTGTGTGTGTCGTTTGAGATATATCTAAGGGGTGGGAGAAGGCTTTAGATATATCTGAATAAAATGTGGAATATATTCAGGTGATGGGAGCAGAGCTTGAATATATTGAGGTGATGGGAGCAGGGCCTCTAATGATAAGTGAAAGTTGAGAAATTTGTAAGCAAAAGAAAATTGGGTTAAGGGACGGATGGGCGCTAGTTCATATTTTAAGGTATTCGGAGCCACAGTGGTAAAACGCATGGTATGGGACATGCAGGCTTGTTGCCCTAGGATATGAATTAGTGGGATTAGAAGGGAGTGAGTTCATGGCATCACCGCATATGCAAATTTATTTATCTTGTATGATTGCATAATTTGTATATCTTGTGTTGTTTGATGCATGACACTTTGATTAACTGTGATAGCTGACTTTGAGGGGTTTGAAAGTACTCTACTGGGCATTAGAATGCTCATACCCTAATAGATTGTGCAGGATTAAAGAAGAAGTTTGAGGAAGCGGGTTCAACTGAGCTGCTGGGCTTTTATTGTTGATTTGTGTAATTAATATTTGTAAGTAGTCAACCGTTTGTTAAAGATCTTAGTGTGTAGTTAATTGCAAGCTACTGCGACTTTGATTTTCACTACTACAATTTTAGCTTATACTGACAAACTAATACCGGCAAAAGAACAGTTTAGCCAGTACTAGGACCCATTACTGGCTAAGTAATATAATTTGTCACTACTAAATAATACTGACAAAGTCCTTTGTCATTAATAATATTACTGGCGAGCCATTGCGCCAGCCCCTTGAAGAGCGGGAAGCGAAATATTAAGCGCCTATATTTGCAGACATTTGGTACCCAAATTTTGTCATTGACGAAATTGTTTGCCAGCACTAGACTTAAATATTATTTTTTTACTTCAACTCTCTCCACTTCCTCCAAACCCCACTTCCTCCAAACCGACCATCTATTCTCATTGACCCAAAAATACCATCTATTCTCTCAGTTTTTTTTCCTTTGGCTTTTGGGTTTTGCTCTCTCAGTCCTTCACTCTCCCCTCATCCCTTCTCTCTTTTTTCATTAAAGAAGAAATTGTTTTCTTCCTTATAGCCATTGGAGCTGGAGGAAATGTGTGGTAGTGATTTTCATTTCAGCTAGTTCAGATTGACAGGGAGATTAAATTTAGGGGTTTTCTTCGCTCTTTTCAGTTGGGCTAATTTGGTTCTTCTTCTTTTTTAAAGAGGGCCCTGTTCTGGTTAGATTTGTGTTCCTATTTTGTTTTGTAATTTTGTAATTTTTTCAAGTATTTGAGTATAGGTCACCCATGAATCCTTCTAATTAGTTATAAAATTTAGAATACTAGTTTTGTTCCAAGATATGAACGATGTACCAGTTGTATAGTTGAAGCCTGATTATATAATTTGGGTTTTTTTTATTTATTATTTGTTAGTGAAGTTTGATCTGTGGGTATGCATGTATTTATCTATTGCACGATTGTTGATTTTTTTTTTTTTGGGAAACTTAGAATCCAGGTGTGTTTCCCTTTAGATTTTTCTATTATATTGTTGTTGTTGTTTTTTTTTAATTATTATTATTGTTGAATAAGTTTGTATATATTGAGATTTTTGGGCTTTTATATATGTGTGAGTATATTTAGGTTAGTATGTATACTTTATTTGTTTGTAAATAATGTGAGTTTCTTTAGCTATTAAGTTATTTTTGTCGAATCTTTAGCTATTAAGTTGGTCTAGTTGTTTGGTGTTATATTTCTACTTTTCTTCAGTCCAATGAATGTGCAATTTTGTGGTTAATATATTCTTTATTCTCAGTTTTTTGTTATTTTTTGGGTTTGCTTGTAAATTGAAGTAGATGATGATGAGTGATGAGGGTCACCCAATGGATTAATAAATTGAAGTAGATGGTGATGAGGGTAATTCAATTGAGAGACAGTAAGAGTGAGGGATGATCTATGCTGAATAATTCTTTAGTAAATTGTTTTGTATTGAAATGTTAAAGTAATAGTTTTTTGCCAATGATGTATGATTAATTTGTTACTCCATTAATGTTATGTATATCAAATTTTTTAGATGAGTTGTTCTGGAGAGTTCACAAGAAGGGCCCAACATTGACTTGGGGGATGATCTAGAGGGAGATGGTTCTACAGGTGGTACTGGTATATTGGTTTTCTTTTTCTTTTTCTTTTTCTTTTGATAAACTGGTATATATGTTTGAATCATCATATAAATAAGATGTATGAGAAACTTATTGTGGATGCAGGGCACCGATGAATTTCTTCCTCAACAACAATATTTGATTCATGTATTCAAGGGATATAACAATGAAGAATATTGAAAAGTTGTGGAGAAGTTTCAAGAGTAATGTGAAGAAAGTTTATTATAAACCTTTCACAGGAAATAAAAGACAGTGTGGTGATTATCTGTGTTTTAGGGGGGATGTAGACCCTACTGAGACTGACTGTTTAGAATCAGATCAAGGTACTCAAGGACTTGAATAGATGCAGTTAGTGTTATGCATTTTTGGTATAGTGGTTGATTGTATTTTGGACCCTAATGATGTATGCATACTTTTGTAGTGTACTTGTTGAATATTTGGCATTGCATAGTTTTGTACAGTAAGGGCAACTAAAGTTATTGAACTCTATTGATGTACCTAGGAAGATCTTTGTAATAATTTGGCTATTGTAATCAACATTGCCACATTGGTACTTCATATTTTATAAGGATGGTGAATGTATGGTTCAATCTTTCACTATTTATAATATTGTATTTATACTTGTTGTTACATTATAAGTATCAATGAAATTTTTTAAGAAAAGAAAAATGTCCATATTATATTACAAAACAAGACATTTGAAAGAAGTATATTTTAATAGGGCATGAGCTCACAAATAAATTGACAAATAATATTGGCAAATCTTATTTTTTGGGGTAAAAACAATCCTGACAAAAGCTTACTCAATACTAGCTATTTGTTTTGCCAGTAATAATCTAGAACCACTTAATGACTTGTGTCAGAGACAAACTTTTACTGACGAAAGAGTTGCAAAAGTTGGTCAGTAATAGTAGTACTGACAGGACTTTTACTGACGACCTTTATTTTCGCCGCTGCACTCGTCAGGAAGCCATTAGTGACAAATTTTCGTCAGTAGTGGGATTTTTACTGACCACAAAGGGTTGTCAGAACAAGGGAAAATTGTAGTAGTGTTTGTAATGTTAAGTAAATTTGTTTTTTTGTGTGGCTCTATTTCTCATCATATCATGGTTGTAGGATTTTATTCTTATGATTATGGTATGACTCACGCCATGATTCGGGAATATTCTTTATTTTCGAATCGGGTCGTGACAGATATTATCATGATGATCTCGGTCCCTTCACATTCTTTGGAGTGAACCAGAACGGCCGCCCCCATGGTGTCACGGCCCAAAGGCTCATTGAAAACGGTCTGGCCAGTTTTCTAGAGGACTGGAACAGACCCATTGTTCAGAACCTCCAGAACTCAAATGTCTAGTCCCAACCAACAAGAGAAGGATCGAGCTGCAACAATCCGATCCATAACAAATAGATTGTTGAAATACTAGAAGGAAATGAGGCTCTCTATGCAGAATCCAGCCATCAACATGGCAAAATTCATGCATGAGAGCACTGAAGAACAGGAAGAGAGTGTATAGGAGGAAGAACTGAAATTTGCACCAACAGCACTGGATGATTCTTTGCCAGAAGTAGAAGATCCCTTACTAGAAATAAATTTGGGGACAGAAGAGGATCCTAGACCTACTTTAATTAGTGCATTGCTGGAAGAACCATTCAAGAGTGAGTGTTGTGAATTGAGCACAAAACTCAACTCACCCTCCCCTAATGATCTTGTTGCTGATGAACTTTGTGACACACACAAAGTGGATGAATCACACACACACACTTGAGACAACAACCAAGCACAAAATGACACAAGTATTTTAGAGGTTCAGCAAATGCCTACATCCTCTTGGTGATCCCCTTGAGAAATTCACTTCATGAAAGAATAAGTTACAACTTTGGTTTTACACAGAAAACCCCCTTAGAACTCTATTCTCTCCCCAAGCTCTCTTTTCTCTCACACCCCTTGCTCAAGACTTTGATGCACTTGTGAACACTCTCACAACCCTTGGTGTTTCCCCCCTTAGGTGTCTAGACACTCAAGACTACAACTCAGGTCTAACTTGAACTGATTGCTCTCTCTCTCACGTTCTCCCTTGGTGAGATAACCTCCCTTTGCACACAATAGCTCCCAGCTACTTGACAACTTTGAGATTAACCACACTAAGTTGTCTTGCTTCCTCTTCCCTTTTATACACAAGCCATGGGACTCAAAGATAAGATAAGGCATCATTATGTTCTGCACGTTCTTCCTTTAGTTAGCCAACTTTAGACAAGGAGTTAGGCAGCCCACAAAGCAAGTAAACAATAGATGCTTGCAGCCATCTTTCTCTTGAACCAAGGAGATAGGAACTCATTGAAACAAGTTATCAAATAGCCAAAGTGTTCTCCCAAACTTTCCAGCTGCTTGCCACCTTCTATTAACTCAGAAGTGATCAAAAAAATCCTTGCAACTAGGTGGAAAGTGGCAGCACACCAAAGAAGACTTGAAAACGCGTAGGAAACTGAAACAGCACGCTCTGGGCGACTGGTCGCGGATACCTTGCGACCGGTCGCTTTGGAACAGAGTCGAAAACCAATTCAAACTTTGCAATCTGTGTAAAAACGACCGGTCGCCCAAACCTTGTGACCGGTCGCTCACTCCTTCACTTGTATACTAAATGTGAGCCATTTTCCCAACAGTGAGGTCATGGCACTTTTGCATGATTTCAGAGACTGTTTTGCTTGGCATTATCATGAGATGCCGGACTGGATAGAAGGTTAGTAGAGCACAAGCTGCCGATCAAAGAAGGATACCTTCCAGTTAAGCAGGCCAGGAGAAGAATGTCCATGGAGACAGAACTGAAGGTCAAAGAACAGATAGAAAGGCTGGTCAAAGCAGGATTCATCAGACCAGCCATTTATGCCGATTGGCTAGCCAATATTGTACCAGTTCTAAAAAGAAAAACTGCGCCAGTTAGGATCTGTGTGGACTATAGAAATCTGAATGAAGCATCTTCCAAGGATGAATACCCCATGCCAATGGCAGACATGCTGGTAGATGGAGCTGCTCATAACAAATTGCTATCTTTTATGAATGGCAATGCAGGGTACAATCAGATAATGGTGGCAAAAGAGGACATTCATAAAACTGCTTTCATGTGTCCAGGACACATAGGCGCATTTGAATATGTTGTGATGCCTTTTGGCCTAAGAAATGCAGGAGCTACTTACCAAAGAGCGATAAATTCTGTGTTCCATGATATGATTGGCCATTCCCTAGAAGTATACATTGACGATGTGGTCATCAAGTCTCAAGAAAAGAGAATCATGTACCCAATCTAAGGAAGGCCTTTCTAAGAATGCGCCAACACAAGTTAAAAATGAATCCTAAGAAATGCGTCTTTGGGGTTCAAGCAGGCAATTTCCTTCGATGGCATAGAGGTTGACAAGAACAAAGCCAAATCCATCATAGAAACCTTGCCCCATCGGAATAAGAAGGAACTGCAAAGTCTTTTGGGGCAGATCAACTTTCTCAAGAGATTCATATCTAATTCTGCCGGAAAAATTCAACCCTTCTCTTCACTGCTAAGGTTGAAACAGGAACAGGTATTCAGGTGGGAAGAACAGCATCAGCAGGCATTCATAGAAATCAAGCGCTACCTCTCGAATCCACCAGTTCAGTCTCCACCAAAGAAGGGTAGACTACTAAAGTTGTATGTTTCTGCATCAAAATTGTCCATTAGGAGCCTCTTGGCCCTGGATAACAGGGAAGGAAAAGAGCAGATAGTTTACTACTTGAGCAGAACTCTGACAAAAGTAGAAAGAAATTATTCTGCAGTTGAGAGGTTATGTTTAGCTTTGTATTTCACTGCTATAAAACTCAGACACTACATGTTGCCCTTCACCATATACATCATTGCCAAGACAAATCTGATCAAGTACATGCTAAGAAAACCTATGTTAAGAGGTAGAATTGGCAAATGGACTCTAGCCTTGACAGAATTCACTTTCAGATATGTCCCTCAGAAGGCGGTCAAAGGACAAGCAGTGGCAGATTTCTTAGCAGATCACCTAGGAGAAGAGATTGAGAATATGGATTCCATGGATATAGCCAATGTAGATTTGCTAACCAGAGCTTATACTTGCCTCAATAATCCAATTTATTCAATCCACCTCAGCCCTTGGAAGTTGTACTTCGATGGATCTAAAACTGACCTAACTTCTGGGGCAAGAATTGTTTTAGAGGATACGTTAGGAGTCAGACATTGCCATTCCTTCCAGCTGGATTTCTAATGCACCAACAACAAGGCAGAATACGAAGCTTTAATCATTGGTTTGGAGATGTTGATAGAGTTGGGGATCGAATCTGTGGAAATTTTGGGGGATTCCATGTTAGTTTTGAAACAGATTGCTAGAGAATACAAATGTTAAAACCCCTCCCTAGTTGTTTATCTCGTGGCGGCCAGGAATCTTCTGGCAGAATTTAGGGAAGCTACTTGGGAATACATTCCGATAGAGAAAATTTTTGCAGCCAATGAAATGGCTCAGATAGCAATAGGAGTACAAATGCCCGAGGACTGCGTGCAGAGGATTATCAAAGTAGGAAAAGGAGCTTGCCATCTGTTCTGACTAGAGGAATGGAGATTGATGTCAATTTTGCCATAATAACTGAAGATGATTGGAGAACCCCCCATCATGAATTACTTGCAGTATCCAACTCTGCCTTCTGAGAAAAGAATCAGAATCATGGCTTTAAACTACCTTATGTGGGATGGAGACTTGGTCTGAAAAAGCAAGGATGAGCTACTTTTGAGAGGCCTAGGGAAGAATGAATACATGAAAGTCATGGGAGAAGTCCATGAAGGAATCTGTGGAGCTCATCAAGGTGGAAGGAAGATGTGTGATCGGTTCATAATTGTTTATCATTTCGTACCCTTCTAGCTTATGATTTAGTTATGTTTTTGAGTTAAACTTGTGCTTTTAATCACTTTTGTGTTTATCTTTTAGTTCATTGAGCTTTAGGTAACAATGACGGCTTTGGATAGAAAATGATGCAATCCATGCATGTTAAGGCCTGATTTGGGTGAATGGAAGAAGAGCTTAAAGACAAACTAATTTTGGCTACAGCACCCTCCCAGCCCAGTTTCGTAGGTCAATTTCTTGGCCTTGGATCAGCATGCTCTGGGGCTCGGATGAGGTGAAGATATTCATGAAAGTTGTTCCATTGGGTGTGTACTATAACATATCCAAATTTCAGCCCAATTGAACATATCTGGAGTCCTTAGCCCGTCCAACACTGAACCCTGCTCAGGAGGATTTGCAGCTGCCAGCTTTTAGCCATGTGCCTCACCCCAGCTGCAACTGACTTTGTACCCAACATAATGAGTGAAGTAGGGAGGCATTCCAGCTATGAATTTCTAAAGGAGCAAGTTGGTACATGCTGGAGCTATTATAGAGAAAGCATGTGCATGCATGTGAAGCAAAAAGAAAGAAAAGAAATGAAATGAAGTCAATTCCAGTCTCTGTTCGGCAGCCAACTTGAAAGGCCCAAACAGCACACTTCTACTGCTCCGATGGGAATACTTTCTTCATAGAAGTTGTTCCAATGGGTGTCTAGTATAATAGATCCAAATTTGAGCCCCATTGGATACATATTGAAACCTAAGACTCTCCTACAACAAGCCTGGTTCAGAAGAATCATTTTTTCCTGCATAAAGGTGAAGAAAACCCACATGGGTTGGCAACAAAAGGCAGCCACAATTGAACACATTTGAAATCCCATGTGAAGAAAGCTTAAGGTACAGCAAAAGAAGTATGGGATGGGATTGATTCCAACCACATTAACATAGACAAGATGAAGTGGGAGTTATGGGTTGTATTAAAAGAGGAATGGTGGTGTTGGAATTCATCATGATGTTCCTCCCTCTTAGCCCTATAAATAGAGAAGTCTTCAAGCTTCATAAATCACACCCCAAGGGGGGGAGCTCTCAAATACTTCTCTAGAGCTCCCTTCCCTTCTCTCCCTCAAATTCTCTTAGTTTACTTTCAAGTTGTCAATTGTTGTAACAAAATGATTTTACTAAATTTTCCTTCAAGTTTTCAAGTTCTACTTTAATTTTATTTGTAATGTACATTCTTTCTTAAGTATTCAAGTTTAATTAGTTTCCAAGTTTCAATTATGGTTTTTGTTCTTATTCATTATGCTTATAAGTTAATATGCTAGTTTGAATGATTGATCACCATTTAGGCTTGCATGTTAGCTATCTTGGTTTGAATTAAGAGTAGACACCATGCTTTAATTCGAATTGAACTATGAATAGGAAGAGTATGTATGGACATTCGACAACAGGGATTAGATACATGCTTGGTTGTTTAAATTGTTCTTCTATGCTTAATGGGTTCCTAATGCTTAATTTTAGGTTAGACAACAAATGATCAAATTAGGGAATTAGGAACACAAGGTTATGACCAAACACCATGGCTTAATCATACTTTAGCTAGAATCAATCCGTTAATCTAATTGAACTTGGGAACTTATTTGCTTGAGTTATTTCCTTTTTTTCTTGTTTTATTTATTTTCTTTTTCATTTTTGTTTTGTGTAGGGGAAATGAATTGGATCATTCAATCACCAATCCTCGTGGGATCGACCTCGCACTTACATATGCTATACTACCGAACGGCTCGTGCACTTGCGAGTATCACAAGTTGAGGATGCAGCTGAATCCATTTTGGTGCAGCTGAATCGACGCAACAATGTGCTGGTTAATCAGAAGGTATGGCTACATCTGGCCAACCATGATGAAAGACTGTATTGAGTATTCCAAATGATGTGAGGCTTGCCAAAGACATGGACCAATCCAACAAGCTCCCTCAGTTCCCATGAATATAGTAGTTAAGCCATGGCCATTTAGAGGATGGGCAATGGATCTCATTGGGAAAATCTATCCAGCCAGCAGCAAGCAACACTGTTTCATCATTGTAACAACAGACTATTTCACCAAGTGGGTAGAAGCCAAGCCTGTCAAATCCACTGCATCTCAAGAAATTATCAGTTTCATTGAAGAACAAATTGTAAACAGATTTGGCATTCCAAAGTCAATCACAACTGATAGGGGGTCTTCGTTCATATTTGGAGACATGCTAGATATGGCAGAAGCATTCAAGTTCAAACTACTTCAATCCACTCCCTATTATGCTCAAGCTAATGGACAGACAGAATCAAGTAACAAGGTGATCATCAACATTATCAGGAAAATGCTTGAGAAAAATCCAAAGCAATGGCATGAGAAATTAGCATAAACTCTCTGGGCATACAGAACCTCAAGAAGAGATGCAACTGGCATGACCCCATATGCTCTAACCTATGGTATACCAAGTGATGTGGTAATCCAACTAAAAGTGAGAGCCGTTAATCCTTTGCTATTTGTGAATAGAAGGTTGGGAACTTTCCGGTATATGTGTGTGCGAGAGTTTCCTGCTTAAGGTAAGTCTTACTTGTGTGAGTGTTGGTGTCACTTGTTCCGCTGCGTGTGCTCTGAAGCCTTACGAGTTTCGAGGTGAAGAGAATGCTGACTTAGGAGGAGTCTAAGTGCCGGACAAGGGTCAAAAAATTAAAGGCGTTTTTCACCCCTGTTACAACTACCATGATGAGCGAGCATGCCTGCTGCCTTTCTGCCACGTGGCATCATGCTTCAATAAATAGCCACCCACACAGGCACAAAAGTCTAAACGTCAAGTTATTTCCAAGACTAGCGTAATTCTATGTGTGTGTCAATGTTTTGGCATTTTACAAGACTCGAGATACCAAAAGATACAAAACGATTCCATTTACACATCTAATTGACTACTCCTGTCTTAAACTAACACCACATTAATGTTGGTGTTGGGCTTTAGCCCTCCTTCTTCATGTTCATTCAAAACCCCATAAATGGTAAGGAAACAAACAAATAATACAAAAGCCGAAAAGGCCAACTAAAGAAACAAATTACCACGAACACAAGGAAGATTAGACTAAAACTAATACAGTCTAGTATAATAGTCTTCTCCATCACAAAATGAAACCAGATTAAAAAAAAATAAAATAAAAACTAACACCACGTGGATGTTTCAAAAACTCAATCCTTTCTTTGATCTTTATTTTTTGCATGCGTGAGAATTTCATGTAGACCCCTTAGGTTAAGCATAATTACAGTGCGACCACAAATAAAAACAAGGTTAAAACCCAGTTGCCGAGAGAGAGATTTGGTTTAGAAATGTCGATTCTAATGTTTTGAACATTTGATGCTGGAGGTGGGTTGTTGGAAAGATAGTCTTGCCGCCGGACCGCTTAACATATGTTAAAGATAAGGGTGTGACTGTAATTTTGCTAAATCTATGGGGTTTGACTTTAACTACGCCAAACCTCAAGGGGTTTAAATGAAATTCTCTCTATTGCAGGCCATTCAAGTATTTTCGTTAAGTTTGTGGAAATCCGGTCCCACATTGCTTCACTTTGTACGAAAATCTTAACTTTGGTTTTTTTATTTATATCCTTTTTCCTCTTTTCCTTTTTCTCTTTACAGAGCTTTGTACAGAAGTTGATCCGCTGAGCCCTTCGTACTTGCTTGACGACATATCCGTTAATATGCGTTTTGGTGTATCTCAAAGACACCAAAACACACACATCATTAACTTTCAAAACATTGTCTTTCTCAAAGTTTGCAGTAGTCAGTTCAGTTCTGGTTTCTTTTTGGATTTTGTGTATTTAAAATATTGTCTTTCTCACTTTGGTGGTTCGATTATGATCAGGATCCAAAGATCTCAAAGGTAAGTTATCACACCTCTTGGGATCTCATTTTAACTTTCGTAGGCTACCAAAATTAAAAAATAATTAAATCTTAAAAAGAAATAAAAATTAAGACGGCGGTTTACAGAGAAGGCACCGTCGTAGTATACAGACGTGGATTCCATTATATTATACGATGCGGATTAAGAACAGTTGGTCGTGTTTAGTTAGGAGTTAACACGGCAGGTTTTTTGGTGAACTATCGTCTTTATTTTCTACATCGGTGGATTCAGACCTGCTGTCGTTGTTTTTTGGTCAGATTTTAACTCTGAAGAAATCCTTTTTAAAAAACGACGCTTTTTTATTTGTATGCGTCGTCTTTTAAAAATATTCAACAATAAGGCACTTATCCACGACGGTTTTTTTTTTATACCGTCGTCGGTTTAAATACAACGACGGTTTTATGTTCTGCCGTCGTCTTTTTCTCTTTTTGTAGTAGTGACCATTGTCAGCAGGCACCTCCAAATTGGTACCCGACTTATCATCTGATGATTCCTCATCGAATGCAGGGGAACTTTGTTCAGATTCTGAATCACTCTGTGACATCTACGAACAAAAACAAAGCAAAACTAAGGGTCATGCTTGGATCAAACTAAAGGCTCTAAGATCTTTAATATCTATGTTTCATACTCTGAATCGCTGCACGGAAATCTCCTTCATCCAAAAATTAGTTCGCCGTAAATCGGCTCAGAAGCTTTCAAATTTTCGTTCAAAACGCAAAGTTTTAGGGAAATATACTGAAATGATCACTTTTTACAAATGTTGTTCTAAAATGATCACGTTACAAATTCTATTCAGATATAATCACTTTGGGATGTGAAATTACCTAAGTGCCCTCCATATAAAAGCATACATATGAACCACTTAACACCTCTTCGCTGAAAGGCAACTTCTCTCAAGTCCTGTCCTCTCTGTAATCGCAGTTTCCCAAATATCGGCTGAACTCCAGGTTGCGAGGCATGTCGCCACTAAGCAATCTTGTTTGCAACCCATCCATCGTCATAACCCAGATGTCCAAAAGTTTGGAACCCTAGTTTGACCATAGCGAAGCCGGCGCAACCCACGACCTCGATTGTGGACCTCCGCATCCAAGTGACTGTCGCGAGTCCACAGCGAAGCGAAATTGGCGACTTCCGTCGTCGTTGTGAACGGATGTGAGTTCTGATATTGGTTTTGTAGTGTATGTGTATTATAAATTCGTTCATCCCGTTTTCTCCCCAAATGGGCAGAAAAGCTAAAATTTTCAGTTTGAAGGCGTTCTGATATGTTGAAATTCGGAGTTTTTGTTATTATCTGCAGTGGGATCTGTGTGGTCAACTTGAATTTTGTATAAAATTCACTGAATGCTTGTAAAATGTAGTGCAATGTGTTTGATAATGGCCAAAATAACAGAACACAGAAAAAGCATATGTTAACTTTGTCTGCCCTAAAAATAGGCTTGTTAGCTTAGTGCTAGCCTCAATTTAGATGCTTAACTGGGGAATTTATTGCCATTCTGGGTTTGTTTTGGTCAGAAGTTTAGGTTGTGTGTTTTGGTATCCAATTTGGTAATCAAGCATGCTATTGCGGTATGTCGGCACTTGAAATTGAACCCCTACTCCCTTGCCTCTTCGTATTATACACGAGCTACATGGGCAGCAGCATATGCTGAATCTATTTATCCTGTACCACCTGAAGGCACATGGGTTATTCCCGAAAATTTGAACAATGTTAAAATCCTCCCTCCTCTTTCTAAGGTTATGCCGGGCCGTCGCAAATCGCAAAGAATAGCTTCTAAAGGAGAGGACTCCCGTGAAAAAAAATGCTCAAGGTGTGGTGTGAAGGGCCACTACCGAAATACATGCAAACAAGCTGTCCCTGTCACCAACAAGCAGCCCGTTGTGTAGAGGTTAGAATTGTTTTGTTCCTACCTCAGTTTTGTTAATCTGGGAAGTTGATGCATAGCTTAGGTGATGCTGGCGGGATGAAAGTCCGTCAAGTTAAGGGTCATGTCAGGCATACCGAACAACTTCACAAGTCCCTTGGAATGACATTCTAGTTTTAGTACAAATTGGTCACCATACGGTGCCACTGGTGACAATGCAACCAGCTGTAACAACAATGTTCCACTGGCCAATGTGTCTTACATATTATAATTTCTGAATTTTTGTTATGTACCGTTCATTTTCATTTGAATTGTATTGGATTTGGTGTTATGTGTATTGTGATTGTAGTCACAGTGCCATATATTGTTCCTTTCCTAGACTATTCACATTATCGGCAGGCTGTTGCCCTTTTATTGTCATCGTATTGGTAGTATATTGCACATGTTTTGTAGTCGTATTGGTAGTTTAATGTCAAATGTTTGTGGCCAAAATGAAAGGGCTTAGAAGGCTAACTATAATTGCATCCCGACCATAAAACTCGTTCAAAGTGCAAATCTTACACAATTACCATGGTACTGGTAGTACTTTCTGTGTTCTCATTATATAAAAAAAAAAAGGGAAATAGCCTTAAATGCCACCAATTTTTTAGTTTTAAGTGGAAATACCATCCCTTCCCAAAATTTTTGCAACTACCACCTATAAATACATACTTATTGCCCACTTATCTCCCATATAACACTTTTGGTCAATTTTTGGTTTCTATTTCAGCTCTCTCTCTCTCTCTCTCTCTCTCTCCATCTAGCTAACTAAGCCTCTTCTCACGAAGAAGAAGATAAAAAACAACCTACAAAACCCACAGCTTTGCCCTCAAAACCCAGTTCATCCTCTTACTCTCTGTTTTCTTCTCTACCCAAATCCAAACCCCAACTTCATCTCTCTTCGAATCCCTTCTGCAACCTAAACAAACCCAAACAAAACCATCTTTTCTGAATATGAGAGCATGTCATGGCATTAGGTGGCCATTGTTTGAGCATTTTGGTCCAATTTTGGGAGATTTTGAAGTCAGGGTTTACATGCCCTCTTCAAGAACAGCTTCTGCAGAAAATGAATTGTTGGGAATATGTAAGTTTTGATGTTAAATTGAATTTGATTACTGAAATTGGAATTGTGATTGATTTCGTCTGTATTTTGTGTAGAAAGTGAAGTATTGGGATTGATTTTGTTTGTCTGAAACAACAAATGTGTTTGTTCTTTGTCGATTGATTCTTGCAATTGGTATTGGGTAGTGAGGTAGCATTGTTGATTTGCTATTTGCAATCGTATTGTGATTTTATTGCGGTTGTATTGTAGTGGTATTGCTATGGTATTGCTGTTATATTGATTTTTTTTTTTTTTGTGTTTTATTGATATGTTATTGTAATTAAATAGGAATATATGTTGATATCATTTTTCTTTATCGGCTTGTGATTTGTGTAGGAGTTGAGATTATTCTTGGCTGAAGTATTATTTACGATCTCTCTCTCTCTCTCTCTCTCTCTGCTCTTCGTGTTTTGGAACCATAATCATTGTCAATCTCATTGTTTCTTTAAAAGATTGCTGTGAAATTGTTACTCCATTTCCTTCTTTCCTTTGTTTTAAGATATTTTTGTTTAGAGAAAAAGAACTCTGTTTTTGTAAGGCACGATCATTGCAAAAGATTTAGACACATGCATCTATTTGTAGTCACAAAAGTTGTCCTTCCTTGCCACTTTTTTTCTTATAAATCCCTTATGCACTGTTTCCTTTCTTTCCTTATATTAATATCTTTTCACTATTTCCAAATAAACAAGAAAGGTCAGACATGTAGTGCAATTTTGTTACTTCGTGATTTTCATAAATCTTGTATTGATAGGTAATGGTTTTCCTTCAGTATTATTTGGCTTGATTGATAATTCTCATGCTTTACAATTTGTCTGATGGCTTGATCCACTTAAATTGTTTATTTTCTGAAAATATGTTACACTTTTTTCCAATTTATTTATTTGTTTGTGGTTTATTACACCTGTTGCAACCCATTTAATGTGAAATAATGGGTTAGACTGAGATACTTTAGAAGTTAACTTGTGATCGGTAAAATGTTGTAACAAATAGGTTAACAATCTTTTGTACTATTCTGAGTTCGCCAATATTTTCATGGACCAAGGAAAGAAGAAACCTAGAACACCTCAAGAGTAATCACCAAAGGGTTAAATTTGCATTGTTTAGTTTCTTCTCTGTCTAGTGTAAATATTTATGTCGGCATGTCTATATTCTACTTTCTATTTGAAGTTGCCTAGTGAAACTATTTTTGTTTTTCAGACAAGATGGTGCTCAGGAGTTCCTTAGCTTCATTATGGATCAAATGCATGATGAAGTACTTAAGCTTGAAGGACAGCCTTTGAGTATTAATGGGCTCAAATCATCTCTAGTATCTTCTGCAGAAGAAGATGAATGGGAGATATGGAGAACATCACAAGGAATTATGAGAACTCTACGTAAATCCTGAAGGATTCTATGCTCAAATGACCCAAAATAAAAATCACTATGCAAAAATAGATATGATATTATTTTTTTGAATACAGGAAGATCATTATACCTTCATCTTAGTCATCTCAATCCGCATTGTTTCCTCATGCAGAAAAAGATAAAATCGTCTTTAGCAAAATTGTAAGTTTTCTAATTTCGGAAGAGAAAGTATCAATTTCGGAGAATGGTTTTTATTTTGGTTAATTTCACAAAGTGGTTGGAGCTCAAACCACCTGCCACCAACATGTTAAGGTGCTGAGATAGAGTTAGGCCTAATCTATGAAGGACAATTATGTTGGTGATTTATCTGAGTTCTCTGGCATTCATAATGTACTCAAGTGTCACTGGTTATGCATATGTATCTCTGACTCTGTTTTTTCCCTCAGGCTGGATTAGCTCTTGGAGAGTTGCGAAATGAAAATAATTTCCTAAGAAGCCTTTGGCCAGTAACTAATCCACCTTCAAGTCAACAACATCTTTTACCATTGTAGATTATGAATATATAGTGGGAATGTGGAATGAAATTATAGTGGGAATGTGGAGTTTTTGTATTGCCATTGTATTGCTCCCCTATTGTATTTGTATTGTCATCGTATTGCCATTGTAGTGTTGTGGTATTGCCTGGTTATTGCACTCATATTTGTTTCTTATCACCTGTTTTTTCAAGTCTGTCTTGTGAAGGAACTTATAAGGATATTTTGTAAAAGAAAACGCTTGATTGTATTAGTTTATTTTGTGAAGGAAAATGTCAGATCATTATTCATTATTGTATAAATAAGGTAGAACAAGCACCGTATATGTATCTCTTCAATATGATTGATTCATGTTCAGCTATTGGTGTAAGAATGCGATTCCATTAAGGTGTAAGAATGTGATTCCATTATTGATTTTTATTGATTATTTATTATTGTAAGAATGTGATTCCATTAAGGACGTCACGTCCTTTTTATAAATCAAACTCATAGTTGCTTTCCCTGCAACAAATTATATTAATTAAAAAAACCAACCAAAAAGCAATAAACAAAAACAATACGAAAGTAATGGCATGTAGATTATGAAGTGGTAACAGACATGCAATACAATAGCAATACGATAGCAATAAACAAGCAATAAAGTGGCAATAGACAAGCAATAAAAACGCAATACAAATACAATAAACAAGTTGGGCGTGGCTTTTCTTTTTCTTGTGCAAACTGAAAAGAAAAGGGGAAAGAAACAGAAATTGTCAACACAAAACTACAGAAAAAAAAAAACAAAAATGATTAAATCAGACATTTTCCTGGCAATGATGTATACCCTATGAGGCATGCATCATTTTGCAAACACAATTATGAGATTGAGATATGATGCACATTTCACAATTTCCACCTTATTATAATGGAATTTTAAATTATAGATACAAAATTCTAAACTGATAATGATAACCACCCCAAGCTAAGGACGGCTCGGCATAAATTAATACAACTTCAGTCAGACTATGGCATTATATATATCCCTTGAAATACAATATACAAATTGCTGGCTCAAAGAAGAGTAACAAAATTTTGATTCCAAATCCAGCATTTCAGTACAATGCTGGAGGAAGTTGCAACAAATTGATGACTATAAGTCTGCATCCATCTTGAAGATGAAATTCTTTCCACCATCTTGGAGGCCTGACATAATGCTCTTTAATAGTCACCCACCCTTCTCTAAAAAAAAGTTCGTCTTTCCTCTGCAGGAAAAAAGAAAGAAAAACCAAGATTAAGATCAATTGTCCTCCAAAAATATCGCTTAATTCTGAAGGAACAAAACTTTGTGTCCTGGTTACTGCAGATGTATTCTGAGGTCCAACCGTCTCCCATTCATCTTCTTCTGCAGAAGATACTAGAGATGATTTGAGCCCATTAATACTCAAGAGCTGTCCTTCAAGCTTAAGTACTTCATCATGCATTTGATCCATAATGAAGCTAAGGAACTCCTGAGCACCATCTTGTCTGAAAAACAAAAATCGTTTCACTAGGCAACTTCAAATAGAAAGTAGAATATAGACATGCCGACATAAATATTTACACTAGACAGAGAAGAAACTAAACAATGCAAATTTAACCCTTTCTTCTTTCAATCAAGCCTAATAATACACAGGACTAATGGGTCTAAAGAGACAAAAGTCTCTGATTCTACTCGGGGGCCTTGCAAAGGTTACAATTAAATGCTTGTCGTAAATGCTGCTTTAATCCTTATAATTGCTCAGTTGCCTTTGTTTCTTTTACATACATGGAAAGCTTAGAGAATGCTATTACATTCACCACAATTGTCAAGTGGAAAGAAAAGATAGAAAAACTTAGTAATAACAGAAAAAAAAAAAAAAAAAATTTGGCTAATGATTGTGCATGTTGATGTTTAATCCAACTTGTACATTTAATTCCATTGAGATCCAGGATCTGACTTACATTCTGCTACGTTTCATCTAAAATTCATGTGACAAATCCCTGTTTGTGGTGCTTGTCAAATTCTTATTTAAGAAAGCATTGTATAAGTCAAAATGGTTAGTGTATGTGCTATTGGTGCTGCACCATCAGCATTTTACAATAATTTCTCATGTTCCTAACATTTTACTCTTCTCATTCTGTGACGGGTTTGGTTTATATATGAATGAAAGAATTACATTAGATTTCATTAATTTGAATGGAGTAAGTCTGCTTTCTTTATGAAGTCAAAGTACCTTTCTCTTGTATGTGGCCTTCAATTTTATTTTATTTTTTTCAAACACACATGTCAATGTATTACAATTTTCTTCTGGTTCGAGCTATAGATTTTTGAATTGAGAGTGTGTGCATCTCTCCGGGACCATCACATGGCAAGTGTCCAAGGCCATGATTTTATGCATACCATGATATTGTTTTTCTTGTTTTTGCAGGTGTTAGATGGACAAGAGTCTAATGGTTTTGAACAATTGATAGAACCTTTGAAGCACCATAGATGTGTAATCACTGTATATCATCTTTTCCTCTTCATTTATACTTCACACATATCACTGCTTATGTCTTCATATTTTGTGTTAGTTTTCCAATATCAGATTACGGTCTATCTGTATCTGTAATTATTTATGCACAAGAAAAAGAAAAGTCGCGCCCAACTTATTTATTGTATTTTTATTGTATTTTTATTGCTTGTCTATTGTCACTTTTTTGCTTGTTTATTGCAATCGTATTGTTTTTGTATTGCATGTCTGTTACCACTTCATAATCTATGTGCCATTGCTTTTGTATTGCTTTTTGGTTGGTTTTCTTAATTAATATAATTTGTTGCAGGGGAAGCAACTATGAGTTTGATTTATAAAAAGAACGTGACGCCCTTAATGGAATCACATTCTTACAATAATAAATACTCAATAAAAAAGCAATAATGGAATCACATTCTTACACCAATAGCTGAACACAAATCAATCATATTGAAGAGATACATATACGGTGCTTGTTGTACCTTATTTGTATGATAATGAATAATGATCTGGCATTTTCCTTTACACGATCAAGTGTTTTCTTTTACAAAATATCCTTATAAGTTCACAAGATAAACTTGAAAAAACAGGTGATAAGAAACAAATATAAGTGCAATAACCAAGCAATACCACAACACTAAAATGGCAATATGATGACAATACAAATACAATAGGGGAGCAATACAATGGCAATACAAATTCTCCACATTCCCGCTATAATTTCATTACACATTCCCACTATAATTTCATTCTCTACAGCATATTACAAAAAGGACACGACGTCCTTAATGGAATCACGTTTTACACTCCTACATCATCAAAATACCTTCGAGCAAGGAATGGGCAGAGAGGCTTCTGTAAAAGTTGAGGATGTGAAAGATGTTCTTGACTTGAAGGTGGATTAGTTACTGGCCAAAGGATTCTTAGGAAATTATTTTCCTTTCGCAACTCTCCAAGAGCTAATCCAGCCTGAGGGAAAAAACAGAGTCAGAGATACGTAGACATAACCAGTGACACTTGAGTACATTATGTTATGAACGCCAGAGAACTCAGATAAATCACCAACATAATTGTCCTTCGTAGATTAGGCCTAACTCTATCTCAGAACCTTAAAAGAAATTAAGATGACCATCCTATTTTCTACTTACGAAAACAGCTTTTTTATCAGGTACAGTCTAATATGAATACGGGTTTTACCAACATCGCATAAAACCTTTTCTTTCTTATACAATTCACAAGCAGCCCTGTCCTTTGTACTACGAAATACTAACAAATTTGAAACTCATTATCTACGAGAAAAAAAATGAAGTGCCTGACCCTTGTGGCATCAAAATACTAATCAAGTGTAAACTTGTTAAATGGGGGACATGAATGCATACTCTACCTCCTATTGCAGAATGCATACCTGAGAGTGACAGTCCATTGCTGATCTCAAATCTTTGTCACGAAATGCTAAGTCCCCACGCTTTTGCGCCTCCAACATATCCTTCATTTGCTGATTCCATTCTTGGAAAGACAACTAACACAAAGACAAACAGTTTCAGAAAGGCATCAGAGAACCATCTGAACCTACGTGTGCACAGTCCAATTACCTCATTGGTTCCTTCATCATCTTTGTAGTGTGTCATTAACAAAATTTGATGGATGGCTGTGAGGTCCATCCTTGAACAGGCATCGCCCATGGCCGAAAGAGGATGTTGTGGAGTCGGAGGTGCTTCCTCGTGCTTTGGAATTCCCAGCATCGCATAAGATGGAACCTACAAAGCATCGTCATCATAAAAAATTGCTAACTAAGCATGTTTCAGAAAATGTAGAGGTAGTGAAAATTGCTTTGAGGGAACAAAATCAGACTGGGAAGGAGTGAGATTATGCATGACAGAGAATGATAAGAACAGGAAACATACAAGGTCGTTAAAAGTATAAAGAAAATAAACTGCATTTATTTAGGGAGCATAGTTGCACTACTTTTGGTTCAGAATGTTGGTGGTGATAATATTTACAAAAAGGCAATGTTTAAGAAACGAACAGAACGAAAACAACATGTAATTGCATCCATGAGGAGAAAAGGCATGGAAGACTTGCATCAGATTTATTTTGCAGTGGGGCAACTGTTGCAACAAGGTCTTTGGTATTTGGCCGCTCCCTGGGTTCATATTGCAAACATCGTGAGGCAAGATAAAAAACCAGTCACTTGTTCAGTGGAAAATTTTCCCTCCGGGTGTGAATCCATTAAGAGAATAACGTTTTTTCCACGAGATTCATCAATCCCTTCTACAACTCATCAATATATAGTGATAAATCTGTTTGCATCACCAAATATGCTGATTATAAATTAGGCAAGACATATCATACAG
Organism: Prunus yedoensis; assembly: GCA_005406145.1. Lineage (NCBI taxonomy): Eukaryota > Viridiplantae > Streptophyta > Magnoliopsida > Rosales > Rosaceae > Prunus > Prunus yedoensis. The sequence continues at coordinate 98,951 of BJCG01002579.1, forward strand.
AAAATGAAAAACCAAGCACCAGCTGTCACAACGCATTTCACCAGGAACTAGTAAACATTAGTCTCCATAATAGTGCATCAGAAAATGCAAATATATGAAACAAAACGTACTATTGAATTCCCCGGAAACACATAACATGACATACCAACTCCAAAACCATGGCCAATACCAACTCCACATCCAATGCCTGCTTCAATGTTCTTTGCTCCCAGCTTCCTCAACTGAAGAATGATAAATGGGAATAAGAGCTTGAGGAAGTCTTTGAGTGTTAGTAATCATTTTATCTTCCTCTTTTCATGACAATGACAATGGTACTCACAAAACTGAAAAATGAAAAGAAGAAGATATTTGACTTACAGAGTTATTTACATGTCTGCTAACGCCAGATAATGCATCAGTAGCACCTCGTGTGGCACCCATGACTTGATTTAGTACTGGTATTGCACCTGGTGTACATAATTTAAATCAATATGTGGGTTAACTAATATCTGCTACAACCATAACAACCATAGAAGGGAAATTTGATAGTATTGTTGTCAATAGCATCTCCACTTGAAAAGAAACAAAGTTGCACAACTTAAACGCTCATCACTTATCAATCATTCAAATACTGAATTGCATGGATCAAGATATTTTTGCAAAATAGAATTGTCTCTTGCCACCCTATTCCTTTCTCTAGATTTAACTCTTTAAAAACATATGTGCTGAAAGCATATGCTTGAAAATAACTGATATCTAAAGGTATCAGCTGACAGACAATCCTCATAATTTATTCAAACAAGCCCGCACAGCTTGAGAATGGACACTACTCATGAATACACATTGCTTAAGATAACAATGCACAAACTTCAGATTCAGAACAACCAAATTCTAACTTCACAAACATTACACGCATATTAGCAACAAATCAAATTCAAAATTCGAACCAACCAACCATCCGTGCAGTTGCTGTAAATTCTTAGATTAAAAAGGTTCCTACTAAAACGATATACCAAAAATTCAAAATGGCAGCTTTATCCCATTTCCTACATTTTCTCAGCAACCAAACAGACCCAAGTTCTAAAAACAAACAACAAAGGCAATGACAGAGAAAATGAAAAGTAATACATGGTTTCTTAGCAACTTGTGTCTGATGGGTTTCAGCATTTTGGGTTTGAAGAGCTTCCCCAAGTCCATCTTCCACATAAAATTAGACTTTAGAGAGAGAAAGCTGTGGAAGAAAAAGAGATAGTTCAATAGACAGAGCAGTACCTAGATTTATGGGGCGACCAACACCGATACCAACACCGCAGCCTATGCCAAAGCCTGTAAATACTTGACCCACTTTCAAAGTAAACGGATTCTCTATTCGGATTCCCCCACTTGGCCTTCTCTCATTGGCCACCACCAAGCCACTCTTGCTACTACTATTGCTGCTGCTGGCCTCCATTTCTGAACAAGCTTCTCCCTCTTTTCAAAAGCCAAAAGCTTAAAGCTTAACTCTCTCTCTCTCTCTCTCTCTCTCTCTCTCTCTCTCTCTCTCTCTCTCTCTCTCTCTCTCCACAAAAAACCCTAACTTTGACTGCAGAGAGAGAAGAAGAGAGTGATGCTTAGGTTTTCGCGACAGAGGGAGAAAGAGAGTCGTGGTGGTCGATGGAGAGAGAGCGCGGAGAGAGGAAGAGAGAACCGTGAGAAACAGCTGAGACAGAGAGAGAAGTCAGAAGTGTTAGGTCGCCAATCAATGCCCAATAGATATGTATTTATATGGAGGGCACTTAGGTCATTTCACATCCCAAAGTGATTATATCTGAATAGAATTTGTAAGCTGATCATTTTAGAACAACATTTGTAAAAAGTGATCATTTCAGTATATTTCCCAAAGTTTTATCTCAAACATGATCCATTCTCTTAAATATTGAAGGCGCGTATGGTTCACCAAAGGGCACAACCATGATGAGCAAGCACGGCTGCTGCATTTCTGTCATGTGGCGTCATGCTTCAATAAGTAGCCACCCACACAGGCACAAAGTCTAAACGTCAAGTTATTTCGAAGACTAGCGTAATTCTATGTGTGTGTGTGTCAATGTTTTGGCATTTTACAAGACTCGAGATAGCAAAAGATACAAAACGATTCCATTTACAAATCTAATTGACTACACCTGTCTTAAACTAACACCACATTAGTGTTTGTGTTGGGCTTTAGCCCTCCTTTTTCATGTTCATTCAAAACCCCATAAATGAGAAGCAAACAAACAGAGAATACAAAAGTCGAAAAGGCCTACTAAAGGAATAAATTACCACGAACACAGGGAAGATTGGACTAAAACTAGTACAGTCTAGTATAATAGTCTTCTCAGACACAAAATCGAACCAAATTAAAAAAAATAAAATAAAAACTAACACCACATTGATGTTCCAAAAACTCAATCCTTTCTTTGATCTTTATTTGTTGCATGCGTGAGAATTTCATGTAGACCCCTTCAGGTTAAGCATAATTACAGTGCAACCACAAATAAAAACAAGGTTAAAACTCAGTTGCCGAGAGAGAGATTTGGCTGAGAAACGACGATTCCAATGTTTTGAACATTTGACGCTGGAGGTGGGTTGTTGGAAAGACAGTCTTGCCCCCGGACCGCTTAACATATGTTAAAGATAGGAGTGTGACTGTAATTTTGCTACAAGTATTTTCATTAAGTTTGTGGAAATCTGGTCCCACATTGCTTCACTTTGTACGAAAATCTTAACCTCGGTTTTTTTTTTTTTCCTCTTTTCCTTTTTCTTTTGACAACATATCCGTTAATATGTTAGGTTTCAGGTTTAATGAGGTGTATTAATATGGTAGGTGATATCAATGTGTATCATGTGCATCTTGACTTAAACAAAATAATAATATCAAGCCTCTCCCAAATCGATCTCCTATAGCTTTCTTTTCCACTGAGACTGAGACTGAGCCCTTTGTACTTGTTTGACCACACATCCATTAATATGTTAGGTTTCAGGTTTAATGAGGTGTATTAATATGTTAGGTTTCAGGTTTAATGAGGTGTATTAATATGTTAGGTGATATCAATGTGTATCATGTGCATCTTGACTTAAACAAAATAATAATATATCAAGCCTCTCCCAAATCGATCTCCTAGCTTTCTTTTCCTCTCTCAGCTCAATCATTTTTCTCCCGCTTCCACTGAGACTGAACCCTTCGTACTTGTTTGACCACATGTCCATTAATATGTTTGGTTTCAGGTTTAATGAGGTGTATTAATATGATAGGTGATATCATGTGCGTCTTGACTTTTAAAATATATATATATATATATCAAGCTTCTCCCAAATCGATCTCCCAGCTTTCTTTTCCTCTAATTGGGTGGGGTAGGGCAGTTGCGGAGCTAAAAAATTAATTTTTTTTATACTAAAATAATATAAGCTCAGGTTTTATGTCAATTTTTTAAATTTACGTTACTATTGTAATACGGGAATGAATGATTATGAATTTCTGCACTTGACCTCATTAAAATACGAGTAGTCCTAGTGATCATCCTAATTGCCCTGCACGTACATCAGTAAAGGAGAGAAAATTGCATTTTTGTTATAAATAATGTAACATCCCTGCCCAAAGTGAAGTTTTATTTTGGAAAATTAGTTTGAAATTACAATTTTTCCTCTGGGCTTAGGGGTATTTTAGTCACTTTTTGCTCGGGATCAGTTTTGGGAGATTGAGTCACACCATTACGTAAAGCTTGACGATGCAAGAAAAGAAACATGTTGGGAATTTCAAATTTTGTTCTTTAAAAACCCCAATACCCCAACTAAGCGTGCGCCATCCTCCCTACTCATTTTCTCTCTCTCCGACCCTCTCTCTCTGTGCGTAGTGATGCCGCGCCTTTTAGGCCAGGGATTGTTGTCGTCAGGCCATCCCAGTCCATGCCGTTGGTTGGGAAAGGACCGCCCCAGGCCGGCATTAGTTGATTCCATCAATGTTTTAGTGCGACCATTAAACACCCTATATGCTCGACTATTCATAGAATAACCAACAAATATTCCAACACCACTTCTTGCATCAAATTTTCCAAGATACTCCCTGTCTTTGTAGATGTAAGATTTACTACCAAAAGTTCTTAAGTGCTTCACATTTGGTTTCTTCCCTTTCCAAATTTCATAGGGAGTGCTCTTGGTGTGTGGCTTGAAAAACACACGGTTAGAAGTATAATATGTAGTACTAATAGCTTCAGCCCGAAAGTGATCTGCCAATTTAAGATTATAATCAATAAATAAAAATAAACTTCGGAAGCAGGATTGATATGGCTTATCAATCTTGAAACGTGCAGAGTATAAAGTAAAGGAACACGCAGATAATTATTTTACGTGGTAAAACCCCTCCTCAGTCCAAAACAAATCCACTATAGAATGATGATTATAATAAGTACTCACACACTTATCCTAGACGCAATCTAGATAATGTTTACCGACTTCTTTATAACTCAACTTCTGTCACGGGATGATCTTTTGACACTCCTTATGTTGAACGCAATACTGGTCATGATTGCTTCAAGCTCGTCGGAGACAAACCGTCACCACAGTTTTGGTGCCCTCAATCGTATGAGTCACAGGACATGCAAATGAATGCAATATGAATGATGAAAGTATTTGATAAATCACCAAGTAAACATAGAACACTTGATGACTTATCTCAACTATATGCACAACAACTTTTGTAGAGAAATTTAGATGATCAATCAAAACATGTGAAAAGTTGTGTTAAAAACCAAGAAATCATGCCATCTTTATACAAAGATCTTCTCCTTATTCCAAGGGAATTGCTTAAAGCCTAAGAGATCAAATATTGCCTAAAACAGATTTGATTCTATACAATTGTGCCAGCTTTATGCATGCTATTCAATAACTTCTAATCTCATCAATTTATATAAGGAAACAATATAAACAAAGATGAATACAATGAAGCCAAATAGGACGTGCACTCCAAGTAAAGATGAATAATGGATATTTTAATTTTAAACCAAAATAAGGTCCAAATAGGAAAATAATCTCAAGGGATAAAATCTAATCATATTAAAAAAATGACTAATATAAAAGCATTTGAGTGAAAATAACTCCAACTAGAAATCCTATAATGAATGTATGATTATGTCATACTTTGAAAATCCGGAATTGAATGTGTTGCGCCAAAATTTCTAGTAAAACATATTCACAACTAATTCCGACCTATGCTAGAGTCTAGGAATTGCCAATTCAATTTTCATACTTACAGGGAATGTTGGCGTGAGTCAAAGTCAACGTTCCTATTAGGAATAGAATTTGTATTTTATTGTAATTATTTAATTTGGGTAGAATTAGGAGATTTTGTATATATTTTCTATTTGTACCCACTCCGTATGTAGTATATATATCCCTCATTGAGAGAAGAATACTCTTATCAATTTAAATCCTAATTACTTTTGAGTGATGTAAGGGGAGTTTGAACCTCTGACTATTAGTCAACAAATTAAGGTCATTATTCCATTGGGATAGAAATTTTTTTTGGGGCAGCCCACTCGGCTAGACCCGTTTGGCAATAATGTGTAAGAATTGAGATGGTTTTCAACCGTATTCAAATACCAAGAGTATATTACTATTTGCATAATAGTGTTTTTGCTGTTTATGGAGGAGTTTTGAAATTTGAAAGAGTGTTTGTGTAATTTTCATGATCTGAAGGAGTTATATAAAAACCTTAAAAACCTCAAGTGTGTTAATATAAATTACTCTTTGTTGAATTGTGCGTGCACATGGCCAACTTCATTATAAATTGAATTTAAAATTATGATGGTTTGGTTTAATTTGTTAATTGCAATGCAGGTTAATGGTGATAAGGGATTGCACCTGTTTAAGCAATGATTGTAGGGGGATTAGTGATGTTAGAGTTGGAAAGAGCCATAAAGATTTAAAATTTTGACTCATAAAGAAAAATAAAACTAAAAAAAGAATCAGTTGAGAAAAGTAAAAGCGGGAAAAAAATACTTTTGAGAGATTACAATAGTTGCCAGCATAATAAAAGTGAGAGAAAAAAAACTGACAATTAAAAGAAAAAGGACACATATCAAAGAGACGGAAAGAAGAGGGAGGAGAAAAGATAAATTAAAGAAGAGAGAGAAAAGTGTCCTAAGTGGAGGAGAAAAGATAAAGAAAAGTAGGGGCCTATCCCAATTAAAAGACTCTTCTGATTAAAAAAGACTCTGTAATGAGCGTGTATCATTACATGTGTATATATATATACATAGAGTCCCTTCTATTGAGGGAAGCCCTCTAGGATACCCTATAATTTTTTCTCAATGATCCAAATCATCTATTTTTTTGGTCTTCATTCATAGATCATCTTTACAAAAAATTAGACAAATCGGAAACCGTTTCGATATCCAATTGTGTCCTACAAAATCAACGAACAACGGTGCATCAAGAAAGTATTGAAATTTCAATAACACAATTTAGTGGTCAAATGATATCGGATTCAAGTGATTTTTTATAAAGATGATCTTTGAATGAGTATCTACAAAATAGACGGTTTGGATTAGTGAAATACAATCCGGAGTGGGGCCTACAAGGGGTGTCCCTCAAATAAGCTTATTTGAGGGATCCCTCAATAGAAGCTCTACATATATATATATGGCGCAGATTTCGAGCAAATGGTAAATTACATAATCCTCCCCTTTCGTAGACCCCCATTGCTTTAACAAGTGATTGTTCACTGAATCGGGTATAGTAAATAAAATAGAAATTGCAAAGCCTCTCTCCTAAGTAAGCCCTTGGTCAGATCCATCTAAGAATGGCAACAAGGGCCGTCTCCGCAGATGTAGCTGTTGTGGAAGTTCTTAATGCCCGTAACTATGTGGATTGGAGTGTATTGGTTAAAACTTACTTGTTGGCTCAAGATCTTTGGGATGTAGTGGAAGAAGACGAAGAAGACGAAGAAGACGAAGAAGCTGATGATAAGTTCATAGCTTGGAGGAAGAAGAATGCCACGGCTTTACATAAAATCCAAATTTCGTGCGGGTGGGAAGCTTTTTCCCTCATTAGAAACACCACTTCAGCCAAACGCGCTTGGGATACTTTGGCAGAAAAGTTCAAGCCAAAACCAGGTAAGTCCCCAGTTCAAATCTTGAACCTCAACAAATCTGTGAGAAGTAAATATTCGACTTAAACCAGAAATATATATATATTCGACTTAAACCAGAAATATATATATATATATATATAACCAAATTATATTCTAAACATTTAATTGATTAACCACAAGACCACTATTTCTGTTTCTTATAGTGGATGTTAGGACTGATCAGTTTACGTTTTGTTCTTTTACATTTTGATCTCCCTAGACTTACTGTATCTGAAAAGAAATATATATCCTTATGCAAATTACATGTGTAACAATGTGGAAATTAAATTTAATGGTGTCAATTTACCCATTTGGCTTTATTTATATATTTAAAATAGCTAATTTCCCCATGAATCACGAAACTACCCAATTTATAACCCATGCTCATATTCCGGGCAATTTCATTCAAGATGTTGGCAAAACAAATGGTCATCTCACGCCATAATCTTTACAAAAAAGTTGCCTTGAAAGTCTTCAAAAGTATATGATGTCAATTAGTGCCACCTTTTGTAAAATGCTCATCTAAGCACCTAACTTTGCAAAATGACAATTAGTGCCACCTTTTGTAAAGAATATGATGTCAAATGATCATGAGTCTCTTAAAACGTGACTTTAATTGACGAAATGGTTGAAGTAATTGGTAGTAATTGGTAGATCCACCAATTTTGTATATTTTATGGGAAAATTTGGTTGAAATAAAAGTTTGGGGGTAGATTGACACAATCTATATAATTCATGAGGGAGGGAAAACGAAGTATACTTCAAACCCAAAAAAAAAATGATAGTTGGCCCTATAATTTTTATTATTAATTACTTTCATGCCCTATTGAGTGTTTTGGGTTTTTTTTTATGAGATTTTAGAGTTGGGCTTGTTTTAAGAAATCGATGACAATTTCATAATTTATAAGTTCGAAGCCTCTTTGTTATGTTGTAAATGGGCTTTGGGTGTATTTCTAAAGTTCATTTCATATAAGGTTTTTTTTGTATTTGGGCCTCTATATTGGGTATAATAATAAATCTCCTTAAATAATTCAGCAGTGTATATATGATTTGTTTACACTTCTAGCTACATACATATTATATGAATGGGTACAATTCATTCAATTATTAACACAAAAAATAAATGGATTATGTTATCTGAAATCATTAATAAATTAATTAACCAAACATTGCTCAGGATATACAATGACTTCCATCAATATCAGCCGTTGTTCGATGCTGTGTGGAGTGGGGACTGGAATAAAACAAATGAGTTTCTTACCCTGCATCCCAATGCAATAAGAGCAAGACATCCGTACTCAAACATGACAGTTCTTCACATGGCAACAAAACTAGAGCACGAGCATATTGTGGAAGAGTTGATGCAGTTGATGTCAGAGGAAGACTTGGAAATAACAGATAATGGGGTTGGACAGCTCTTGCTGTTGCTGCAAATATGGGAAATCTCAAAATAGTTGAATGCATGGTTACAAAGAGCAAGAAAATACTTAGTATTCCCACTGGGACCAGCAATATGACTCCAATTATCATGGCCTCTCTCAGTGAACAATGGGATGTCGTTCATTATCTTTACTCCGTCACTCCCCCCAAGATCTAATGCCAGAGAAAGGACCATACGGCGCTGGACTTCTTTGCAACTTTATTACTGGCATGAAATTTGGTAAGAGTTTGAATCTTTTAACAATGAAATTGATTACTCCCTTTTTCCTTAATTATAAAACTTGTTTTTCTCTACTTCCATTAGGTATTGCTCTGGAATTAATTCAGTGTTGCCCACAATTGGTCTTTACCAAGAACCAAATTGGGGCATTCCCGATGCAAAAATTTATGCCTTCTACATTCCCGAGTGGAACACGCCTCAAATTTTGGCAACGATGGATCTATAATTGTTAGTATCCACATTCTCTTTCCTCTTACAATTACAATTATATATTTGCAATGTTACATTGACTATAATGAACCTAAGACTTCAAAATTGACTGCGCTTTTGAATTTGAACCTTGAAACTTCAAAAAAATATAGTTATTGATCTTAATGGCTAAGAAATGACAACTTCAGTGACTATCGGAGGGAGGGGTTCAAAACATCAGACAAAGAACGAAATGGAACACCCAGATGAGAGATGTGGAAATGCTGTTTTGGTTTTTTTAATTATTGTTTTAGCTTCTCATCTCAAAGAATTGGAAGGGGTTGAGCCGTGGGTCTGTTGGCTGCGAGGTTTGGGAAGACAAAGGAAGAAGATGAAGGATCAGAACTGTTCTTTTCTTTTTAATATTCTATTTTTAATTAAGAGTTAAAGGTATTTTCACTCTGTTATCTAAGAGGACATGTGACAGAATATTAACATAGGAACATGAGGGGACATGGAAAAAGTTGACAACACAAAACATATATATGCAAATCAATTATGACGAGATATCCATAATTGTAATAGAAATAGTAATTCGAAATATATTGATCGAGGTTAATTACTGTCATTTTTTGAAAGGTATACACATAGAGTGTGCCATCAGTGATATTCGTGTAAGTGTTCAAAATGAAGGAAATGAAGAATGTAATCGAATGAAGATCACTTGGTCAGGTATGTTGCGATTATGGTTTTATCTGGTAAAATTCGAATAATTTCTTCTTATGTTATCGAACTCTTCGCACTTTGTAATACTACTTACGTTTGTTTGTTTTTGCATTAAGAATACTAAAGAATAACTAATCTTCATGAGCAAATAAGAATCTGTCATTGCATAGTTGTGAAGGCAATGGAAGGAAACCAATTTGTACTAATATGTGTCGAGACAAGAATTATGATATTTAGGTGTGTGGAAGCAAATATTTGAAGATCCTAGGCCAAATAATTAGTCCTATTAAATTGGGATTCTTGCAATAATTAGGGATTTAATTCTAATCAAATCCCTAATTGGTTCAATCTCTCTAAATTAGGGAAAAATAATTCTTTTTCATGTGAATGATTATTCTTCCGAAACCTTAGCCACCAAGGCCCCCATAAATATGTGGCCACGCACAAGACATGAGGTACGTCTAAAACTCTGCAAAAATTCCCTCTTACCCTCCTTGTTGTCACCACTCTCTCCCTCTCTCTCACAAGGCTCCGGCCTTCACACAAGACTCTGACCATTCGATTCTCCCCATGAGAAAAAGACCTCCTACCTTTCAATTATTTATGCATTCTTCTCAGAATCATTTAATTGACTTAGGCATCGGAGGGCCTTTGGTCAAAGTCCCCCGGGTGTGGTCTTTTTACTCTGTGTTATTTTACGATGAGAAAGAGGAACGAAGAGGAAGAAGGGATCACAAGAAGAATATTTCCTAGGGAGGAAAGTCACTCTCACAAATTGGTGCTTTCATTGAGAGCACAAGTTATACTCAACGCGTGCTCCAAAACAATTTCCATACTTTGTTCACTCAACCGAAGCCTTCCAAACAACCATGGTTGGAAGCAAACATATGAGGAGCAAGGCTGCCGCGACAACGTAATCCGCGATGGGCCCAAACCTTCCATCCCGAGGTTTCACGACGGAAACCGCGTTGCAACCGCAAAGGATGCCATATGAACCTGCCTTGCAGCTGCCTCTTGTTGCCTAGAACTCTCTCAACCACTTGCAGCTACAGCTGGAACTGCACTTCAACAGTACAACCATAAGGACCAAGCGCCAGCACCAGCAATCACGGCAATTCGATTGCCGCCGTGAGTCATAACTCCGTTTTGGAACAAATCCTTGCATTCCCTCCCTTGCCGTCACACTTGACGTATGCACCCATGTGCCTTTGGGCTCTACGCACTTCTGCGTTTTCCGGTGGCTTCCGGCGGTGGTGGCGGCTGAGCTTGGTTGGGATTGGAAGAGGAAGGTGGCCCGGTTCTTTTGGGACCGGTGCCGTCGCTCGGGGTGGTCGAAGATTGCGGCGGCGTGGCTTGTTCTGTTTGGATGAACAGTAACAGGGGGAGGGGGTCGCGCGCAGAGGGAGAGGGGAGAGAGAGAGAGAGAGAGAGAGAGAAAAGTGAGGGATTTTCTGATTTTTATTACAATTAAACTTCGAAAATATTACAATTGTGCCACTGGAGGTTTTTAGATCGTATCTATCTCGTTACAACTCCGATTCAAGCCTACCGCATGTCTACGGACTCGTCTCAGTACGACCTACGTAAAGGTACTAGCCATTGCCTCGAAATCCTTCCGGATTAAACAATGACCAAATTACCCCTACTCTGAGGGCAAAATTGGAAATTCATAATTCTTGAAATTATTTAATTCACTGTTCCTTTAATTTTGGGTCGGGATGTTATAGCCTTCCTGCTTAAGGCATCGGCAACAACATTCGTCTTCCCTTGCTTGTACTCCAACTTGTAGTCGAACTCCGCCAAGAAGTCTTGCCACCTATCTTGCTTGGGTGACAACTTCTGTTGGGACTGAAAGTAGCTTGTGGAAACATTGTCAGTCTTGACCACAAACTGAGAACCAAGTAGGTAGTGCCTCCAAATCCGCAAGCAGTGCACTACGACTGTCATCTCCTTCTCTTGAACGGTATATCTCTATTCGGTGTCATTGAGCTTCCTACTCTCGAAAGCCAATGGGTGTCCATCCTGCATGAGTACACCACCAATAACAAAATCTGATGCATCAATGTGTACCTCAAAAGGTTTGCTAAGATCGAGTAGTCTCAACATTGGTTCCTCCATAAGTGCCCTCTTCAACTCATCGAAGGCATGCTGGCATAGTGGCGTCCACTGCCACGTCTTGTTCTTCTTCAGCAAATCCGTCAAGGGGGCTGCAATGGCTAAATATCCCTTGATGAACCTGCGATAGTAGTTAACCAACCCAAGGAAAGACCGCAACTCAGGTACCTTGGTTGGTGGTTCCCACTCTTGAATGGCTCACACCTTGCCCTCCTCCATGAGGAATTGTCCACCCCGTATCTTGTGACCAAGGAACTCTACCTCTTCTTGGACAAATGAGCACTTCTCCTTCTTCACATATAGCTTGTTCTCCCTCAGAACTTGGAACACCTTCTGCAAGTGCTCAAGGTGCTCCTCTAGAGAATTGTTGTACACCACAATATCATCGATGTAAACCATAACAAACTTGTCCAAGAAAGGATGGAATACCTTGTTCATGAGAGTGCAAAAGGTTGCAAGGGCGTTAGTCAGGCCGAACGGCATGACAAGGAACTCATAAGACCCATATCTTGTCACACATGCTGTCTTCGGTTCGTCTCACGGTGCGATCCTTACTTGATAGTATCCTGAGCGCAAGTCCAGCTTGGTGAAGTACTTCGCTCCTCCCAACTGATCAAACAAATCTGCAATCAAAGGGATTGGATACTTGTTTTTGATGGTCACCTTGTTTAGCGCCCGGTAGTCGATGCATAACCTCAATGTTCCTTCCTTCTTCTTTTGGAAAAGGACAGGGGCACCATATGGGGCTTTGGACGGTTGGATGTACTCAGTGTCCAACAATTGCTTCAACTACTTCCTCAATTCCTCCAACTCAAGAGATGCCATCCGGTACGACACTTTGGCTGGGGGTTTAGCACCCGGTTCCAACTCAATGGCATGATCCACCTCTCTCCTAGGTGGTAAGGTTTTGGGCAGCTCCTTGGGCATGATGTATGCAAACCCCTTAAGGACTGCCTCCACCGCTCTTGGGACTGGTTGGACTTCCTTCTCAACTACATTCATCTTCATAGTTGCAAGGAACGTCGGCTCACCCTTCTTCCAAGACTTGGAAAATTGCATGGCTGACAAAAACTTTGACTTGCCTTGTTGCCTCACCACTGGCACCATGCATGGCATTGCCCCTCCCTGTGCAATGCACATAGTATTGTAAAATGGAATGGGAAATGCCTTTACCTTGTCTATGAACTCCATTCCTAGCACGACATCGTAGTCATCCATCGAGATCACGGAGAAGTCAGCTACTCCCTTCCAAGCACCAATGTGTAACTTCACACCACGAGCTACTCCATCAATTGGTTTGGCAGTTGAATTCACCGTCTTCATACTGCCTGCTTCCTTTGAGACTCGACACCCAAGTCTCTTTGCTTCCTGCACAGACATAAAGTTGTGCGAGGCGCCCGTATCCACCAGACAACGGGTTGTCTTGCCATCCATCGTGGCATCGACGAACATCACCCCTTTAGCTTGAACCTGTGGTTGAGCGACTTTGGCCTGTAGGGCATTGAAGCGGTGAATGGCCCCCATTCCTGCTTCCCTGTTGGCCTCCTCTTCCTTCTCCTGGTTCATGGCATTCAAGGCTTTCTTTTGCAGACAATCCCGCATCATGTGCGCTCCATCACACAAGTAGCAAGCTAGCTTCGACTTGTCTTTCCCCTTGTCACCTTTGTCATTCTTCTTCACGGATGACTTGTGACTGTCAGACTTGTCTCCTGACTTGCTACCCTCTTTTGACTTGTGGTCTCCCCCATCGGATCCACTGCTACCGTTCTTTCCTTTGAACTTGGAGTCGCCTTAATCATTTCTCTTGAACTCCACAAGAGACTCAGCTGCAGCAATTGCCTCTGACAAGGTTTGGACGTGTCTCCTTTGTAACTCTAGCTTGGCCCAATTCTGTAGGCCACTCATGAAGTACATGAGCTTGTCTTCGTCCATCATGCTAGGCACCTCGAACAACAGGTTGGTAAACGTGGCGACATAGTTCTTCACCCTCCCCGTTTGCTTTAGCCATCTCAGCTTCTCCTTTGCCTCATACTTGGCATTCTCTGGATAGAAATGCAACATAATATCTTTCTTAAACTCATCCCAAGTCTCAAGTGTAAACGTACCTTGGTCAATCTCCGTAAATCGACGTCGCCACCACATGAGAGCATTGTCTGTGAGAAACAACGTTGCTGTAGTAATCTTGGGCTCATCATCCTCCAGCTTGAGGTACTTGAAATACCTTTCGATATTCCACAGAAACGTGTCCAGCTCCTTCGCCTCCCTCTTCCCATTATAGGATTTGGGCTTGAAAGAATCTAACACATTGGGTTCCTTCGGAGTCCAGGTCTTGTTCAAGACAGCTTCCTTGCACAAGGCCCAATCTCCCTTCACATCCTTCACCTCATCACGAAGCGCAGTAAGCTCCGCCATGAAATGATCGAACTTGGTTTGGACATCTAGCCTGATGCTGTCCAATGCGGAGTTGAGGGCTCCTTGGAATTGGCCTTGAAGCTCTTCCACCACAGCTCCGAAGCCCTCCTTCGTAAGGACGTCCTCCTCGAGTCGCTGATCAAACTCGATTACGGCATTCTCCATCTTAGAAAGCCGCTTCTCCATCGTTGCTACAACATCTCTAGATCGTTCCCTCTTCGATTTTCCCCCACGCTCCAAGTTGACCTCGGACATATCAATCTCCACATCGGATCCGCTCTTCGACATGCTTCTTTGAATGATTCGAGCTTTTGCTCTGATACCAACTGTCACGGGATGACTTTTTCGGAGTCTTCCTTCCGTGCGGCCTTAGACTTGATCGCCTCTCGAACAAGCTAAGTCAGCCTTCCTTCCCACAATCTAAGATCGAATCAAGCAAGAACACTATCGCAAGAGCAAGAACGATAAGAACACTCAAGAGAGTTTGGGAGAATATATGCTTGTATTGCTACTCAATGCTTTACAAGTTGTGAGGTGAGGATACACAATGTGACATCCCCTTATATACTATTCCTATCCCACCTACCACCACAGTAGGTGGCTAAGATACAATGTTACCAACCGAGACTCTACCTACCACTCTCACCAACCGACGTCTGCCTACTACTGTACATTGAATCTGGACATGTGGACTAAGAGGTCTAGCATGATCAATCTGACGGGCTGGGCCTTGAACATGCGGGCCGTGACAATGGGCATCACAAGAACCATAATAGCATGAAACGGAGTAATTTGAAAATTTGAAAATTATGTTAGTGCTTCAACCTCTAACCTAGGGCTTAGAGGTTTAGTTCCTCATACTAACTGAAAATAAAAATGGTAACATAACCATAATGAAGATATAATTTTATAGATTTTTTGATCAATGAATGAGCCACAAGGGGCTATTATGGTGACATAGTTTCCTACTTCTCCTTCATTTCTTTCTTGCTTACTCTCTCTTATGTTTAGAGACTCTAGCTACTTTCCTTTGTATAGCATCAAGCCCATCATTTACCATTTGATGGGACATTTGGACCAAACTCCTTAATAAGCTCTTGCTAGGTTTCTAAGCCTTCTAATGTAGGACATTTCCACCTTCACATTCTCACATTCTCTGGCATGTGTGGCTAATTTTCTAGCTTAACACGTGGACAACATATATTGGGTGACGTGGAGCACGTGTGATCATTGGGCTTTACACGTGAGCAAACTCACTCTGATACCATAAGGGAACCAATTATGTCCAAAATGCAAGACGTATCGGAAGGATATTGAGAGACCTTTTCAGCATCCTTCAAGCTTGGTTTGCGATTATCAAGGGTCCTGGAAATGGCATCAAGAATCTATTTGGGAAATCATAAAGATTGCATGCATAATTTTCCACATCGCGTGCATATCATATGGAGGATGCTTTCATCGAGCTTGAATGAAACACTGTGAGAATATGAAGGTGAAAATGTCCCACATTTGAAAGTTAGAAAACCTTACAAGGGCTTATAAGGTGTTGGACTACTACCCCCATTGCTAATTGGTTTTGGGGTGGAACCTCAACTTCCTTTAGACACACCAATCATTCGTGAGTATCTAATTAGTCAAAAGGGACATGTCCATTTTCCCACATTACTGTCTGAAATATGGAGCTGAATTGAGTTTTCTGTTTTTCAGAATTTAATTAATTAAATTTAAATGTCCTTGAAATTTGAGCAAATGAAAAAAGAGTGGTGAATTTTTTTATTGCAATTAATTGGGTGTTTATAGGGAAAATATGATTAGATTAAACAAAAAAAGGAGTTGCAATTTTGGATACTTGGAAAACTAGCTGTTGAAATTTTACATCAACAACGACTATATAAAAGACGTGTGGATGAACAATCGTTTATAAAAAAATAACTGAAAAGTTGTGTGCGTGCATCATGCTCCGAATATCCGCGAGTAGGCGAAAAGCCGCACATATTTTGCGAGGGTTGGAGTCACAGATGCAACACACGGTGGGATTAGGGGTTATTCAGCCCAGCCCACTATACATGTTCGCATCCATGTATGTATCTAAATATTCCTTGCACCCATTTTATGAAACTTTTCCAGTGAGCTAATACTTCTTCCCTTTTACACATTTTGTCATCATCTAATTATACATACAGCTTTCACCATCTTATATTTAGATTTTGAATTTCCATTGCAGTCGCAGGTTTGAAATCAAATTTCCTTGAACTTTTGGGTATGCTACATTTTTTATTTCTTCCATATTTCCTTTGTTCTCCATTAATTCTTTTAGCAATAAATTTTGAGTTTTTCTATTTAAACCCCGCACTTCTCCTTGTTCACCCTATATTCTAAGTTCACCCCAATTCTAATTCAAATTTTCACAATTTCTAAGTAAACCTCACTGTCTTCCCAAACTACCCCCTAAATACACACCCATGAGAAAAAATAATTTAAAAAAACTCATCAGCCTCACACCCCACACCCCACTTTCTCCTTATGTGTAGTGTTATGTCGAGCAGAAGCAGCCGGAGCCCTTCTCCGGGTGTTTGGTGCGGCAAGAGTTTTAGGCACCTTAGTCTTTTCTTGGTCCATCTCTTCTGAAACGGCTCTCCTCATTCTTTTCTTGGGGTTCCATCAATTTCCACAACCACACTAGGATCAAGCCACCAAATTTTTATCTCAGTCGTACAGAACCAAATGAAAACAAATTGCATAATTAACACTATGAATTTAAGCACCTAAGTTAGTAATTACTAGAATCCTTAAGAACATAAATAAAATGAAAACTAATGCAACAAGAAAAAATAAAAAAAAATACTTAACGTCACCTCTAAAAACACATTTGCACAAATACAATTAACAATCACCAAGAACCCAGATGATATGAACCCAAAAGAAAAGGAAAATGCAACCAAAACTTGAAGAAATACTGAACCAACTACTGAGGATCCTTTCAAATAAATACCATAAAGAATAATAAATAACCCAGATAACAGCAACTTCAGGGAAACAATTATAAATTCAGAAAAGACAAATAAAAAAATTACTCTCCCTGAAAAAGAAGAAGACAAGTAGTCAAGAAGATAATAGCGATAGAATTACAAGTGGGTATCTTTATGTCTTTATGAATGACAAATGAAGAGCAGTCATCATGAGAGAGCTCGATGATTGCCTAGACTTTGCAGGCAGTGGTTTCTGTTTTTTGTTGTTGATAGCAGTGAATTATGTTCTTAATTTGAGCAATCAGCAACCAAAGAAAAGTATGGGGTTTAAACACAATAATAAGTTGGATGACCTTTTTTGTCTTTTTACACAATAATAAAATTTAATAGCTTAATGATTTAAGTATTGGGGTGAACAAAGAAGAGTATGGGGTTTAAATAGAAAAACTCTAAATTTTTTCACGAATTAGTGGTATGACATGTTTTTTTCGATGCCAACCTAGGAATCAACCGCATACGTGAAATAAAACAGGCCCACATTCAATCACTTGAACTTCTACATCACATGTGTGAAGTGACAAAACATCGACATAGCCATGATTTTGTACTTGCAGCAATTTTCGGAGCTATCAAGCGAGGGATGTTTGAGTTTACTGACACTGTATTGCAAGCAAGACCAGATCTCATGTGGATCTCTAATCAAAAGGACAGGAACCTCTTTCATTTTGCCATTGAATGTCGCCAAGAAAAAATTTATAGCCTTATTTATAGACTCAATAAAAGAAAAAGAATATTGATTGGACATATTGTTGATAAGTCTGGCAATTGCGCGCTACATGTGGCCGGGATGCTATCCCCATTGGCGAAGCTCGGTAATATCTCAGGTGCAGCTTTGCAAATGCAGAGAGAACTGCAATGGTTTAAGGTCAGAACATATTCTATATAATTCAGAGTTATTTTATTTTTATTTTTCTGTTTTATGAATTAGCTTTCCTACATATATGCCCTTCTAAACACCTTTTTTTGTTTGTAAATTGTGGGAATCGGCCATGGGCGCACTCTATAGTAATTTATTAATCGGCATGGTCTGCTACAAACTAGCTAAAATAATAAATCACTAAGGCATCTAACATTACATGTCATATGTATATATACTGTGAACATTTTGTCTTTTTGAATATGACTTTTCATACATTATTTGTTGTAAAACAAATAGACAGATACTGTGTATTTGCATTTGCAGATAGACGGATACTATCTTTAAAAAATTAAAGAAAATCGGAGTTAATTTATGCTTTTTCAACTTATACAAATTGTAACATAGATGAAAATAAATTGTTTGGGCTGAAATGAGTTATTTCATGTATTGAGAGCAAGTTTTCGTTACAAAAACGTGGTCAGCACAGTAACATTAAGTAGTTTATTCATTCCAATATTAAAAACTAATGCATCAAACGCATTTTCTAATTGAAAACTAGAGCAAAATAACACGAGTTAAACTATAACCTTTAATAGAAACTTCAAATGCAGAATGAAAATATAAAATTGGAATAAAGGTCGGCCCTAAGATGTCTTAATCAACTTACTTTTACAGTCAGCATGCTAGTCTTCTTGTTACCTCGGCTCTCTAATGGTCGATTATTGGAAAAATAGAGTAATAATCTTTTACTCATATGAATCTTTTTGTTCAACAAAATTGTAGGAGGTCGAGACTATTGTATTACCCCGGATTAAAGAATCTCCTAATTACGTCGACGATATGATGCCGTGTGAGCTGTTTACAAAG
Source organism: Prunus yedoensis (assembly GCA_005406145.1). Lineage (NCBI taxonomy): Eukaryota > Viridiplantae > Streptophyta > Magnoliopsida > Rosales > Rosaceae > Prunus > Prunus yedoensis. The sequence continues at coordinate 117,931 of BJCG01002579.1, forward strand.
AACCACAAGGAATTGGTGAAGGAGGGAGAAAGATGGATGAAAGAAAGTGCAACTTCTTGTACAGTTGTAGGTGCTCTCATTATTACCATCATGTTTGCTGCAGCATTCACAGTTCCTGGTGGAAACAACGGAGAAACAGGCTTCCCAATATTCTTGCATAAAAAATTATTTATGACTTTTATAGTTTCAGATGTTATATCGCTCTTTTCATCTACAACTTCGGTGTTGATGTTTTTAGGAATCCTTACATCACGTTATGCGGAAGATGATTTCCTCAAATCCTTACCAACAAAGATGATAATAGGCCTTTCCACCTTATTCATCTCTATTGCCACCATGATGGTTGCCTTTTCTTCCGCCCTTTTCATTATGATTCATGAACAGTCGTGGATTGTTATTCCAGTGATTTTCCTTGCTAGCGTTCCAGTCACCTTATTTATTTGGATGCAATTTCCTCTTCTAGTTGAGATGTACATTTCTACTTATGGACGAGGAATATTTGACAGGAAAGTGAAATCAAGGGCATAAATTCTTCTACTTGGAAGAGGAATATTTGATAGGAAAGTGAAATCATGGACATAACTTCTTGATGGTACGTGTAAGTGGTATTGTATAAATTTCGTAATGTTGTAACTTCTAAGAAGCTTGTATGCATTGTCCATGCCATGTATGTATGCTTGATGGTACGTGTAAGTGGTAATGTATAACTTTCGTAAGTGGTAATAATAAAACTGAAAGTTCAGTATCTATTTTATTTGTTCTTGTGAAGATATAATTGTTGGATAAGCTTCTGCTCCCTCCCCATATCCCTGATAATATGTTGTGATTCTTGGTGAAGATAAGCGTGTGAGAAAAGAATTTGGGATAAGTCTTGAAGTTGTTTGACTTTGTTTTGGGCTCTGCCCGTTGCATACAAAGATCGAGCAACGAACAGATCAAGTCAAAGGCGCCACCCAAGGTCTAAAATATCTATGATATCGGAAATATCGGTAGTTCAAAAACACGGAAATTTCGATGGAAATATCGGGATATTATCGATATCGATAAAAAATTGAATAATAACCACGGAAATTGCAAGAAAAACTTGGAAATTTTTATTGAAACTTTGCAGGATGTTTTTTTAGTCAATTATCTATTAGTTTATCACAAAAAATGGGAAGGAAATACATTACATGATGGATTTAACTTATTTAAGTTGATTATATAGCGAGCTGGCAAATATTGTGGTGTAGAAAATATGTAGTAATTAATGAAAGAAGATTAAACACACCATAATCATTTATATATAATGAATTACTACAATATTTTTACACTTTATTCATTCCATCAAAAGTAGAAACTTGAAAAAGAATGGTAATGTGAAAATTTGTTTCTTGCAAAAAGAATTCAAAACAAAACCGTGTATATATATATATATATATATAAATAGTTTAGCATATTTTCACAAAGACATAAGTGATATGGTGATTAAGGTGTTGAAGGAGTAAAATGGGAGGGGTTCGAATCCCCTTGGTGTTTTTTAATATAGAAATTTATCATAGATTGCAGACATTTTTAAAGATGTTATAAATACTACATGATAAATGTTGAAATTATCGAATAAATAATTAATTTCCGCCACAAATGCCCATCCCTAGATTTATTGAGACCTTTATTTCCCTCATTTGTTTTTCCAACTCACGTGGCTCCACTAGAAGGTAAACATTAGTTGATAAAAAAGAACCCGGAGGTACGAGTTGAGTTTCCAGCGGAAAGACCATTACCACTATAATAATACACACTCCAAATTCAGATCGGACGCCACCAACCAAGTCTCTCAACCTTTCGCTTCTGTCGACGATTCTCGAAATCCCTAAAGTACCCCTGTTTTTCTCCAAAATCTCGCTCCCCTGCACCCTCTGCTTTGCAATTTCCATATGAGCAAACCCTAGCACCCCTCCCAAATCCTTCTCCGTCTACGCGATGCTGAAGTTTTCGCCGATCACCGCAAGCCAGATTCACTTTCTCCTCCAAGGCCTCAACGACGCCAACTTTGACTCTGTGCTCCGAGAGCTCTCTCAGGTACTCCCGATAATATCGATTAAAATATCAATATTATGACGATAATCACTTGGAATTGTACCGAAATATCGCTCCCTCAAAAAACCGATAATATCGGCGAAATATCGCTGATATTATCGACATTTAATACTTTGGCGCCACCATGGTAAAACCTCTGTACCGTAGCAATAGTAAAATAATGCTTGACCGGATCTCAGAACTAGAAGATTATCTTAAAGTCTTGGACTTGCAAAATGAGCGGAGATGAGAATCTTTAATAATTGTGCAAGTTGCAACATGATCTTTCCATTCACATTCCCCACGTTTCCAGGAGGAACTGTGGTTGTCACCAATTTTCTAAATACCTTTTAAGTGAACACGTGACTGACTGCACCACAGAAGAACTCAGCCATAAAGAACCAGTTGTAGCCAGTAACGGTTTTGGGTTGACCATCAGTGCTGGTGGCAGTAGCGAATAGGGCCTATCCAATTAAAAGACTCTTTAATATATATATATATATATATATATCTATGGCGCCGTTTTCGAGCAATATATATATGGCGCAATTTTTCATTTCCTTGGTACATAATCAAGTGTCAATTTTCAAATTCATCATAAGCATTCACAATAATGGTCTAAACCCTCTCCTCTAAACGCTAAACCGTAAAAACCATCAAATGGTCTTCTATAAAGGAGAACATGAGATAGCAAAAAGCTTGTAAAAATGATATTTTTTTAGTACAAGCAATAGTCGAATTTTAGAGGAGAGAGAGGTTTCTCACACAAACACTACCAAAATGTTGTTGACGTGAGTCAAAGTCAATCACTACTACAAAAAACGAAATAGACGACGGTGTGATCACCGTCGTTGTGATGCTTTGAAAACCGTCGTTAAATCGACCGCCATCTTTTAGTGCATCAAACTATGACGGCTTTTCACCGTCGTTGTTTATTTGTAAAGACGACGGTTTTACTAAAAACCATCGTTGTTCTGATGTAAAGAAGATAGTTTTTTGTTAAAAACAGTCGTTGTTGATGAGTAAAGACGACCGTCGTTGTTGATGAGTAAAGATGACGGTTTATAAAAAAACCGTTGTTATTTATGGGTAAAGACGACGGTTTTTGTTTAAAAGACGACAGTATTTCATTAAAACCGTCGTCATATATGGGTAAAGATGTTTATATTTAGTTAAAAGCGTCATTGATTGTATATAAAGACAACGATATTGTGTTAAGAAGGTCATTGATTATATGTACAAACGACGGTTTTTCCAATAAAACCATCGTTTTATTGTCTTTAAATCTATCGTCTAATAAATTCCCAAGTTGTTACATTTTTGTTTTTTGTTTCCTATGATTCTATATAACGATTTTAACCAGAAAACCAATTATAATGCTTTATTAACGAATATATACACTCAAAAATGATTTCTTTCATAAAACTTGACTCAATAGTTATTACATAGTCAACCAATCTTTATTCTATTGCGTACATACTTCCTACCTATAATTAGAAATAATAGAGCTCACAAATTCTACTAATTTGATCTTAACTTCATCAATTTGTTCTTGGGTTGACTTAGCTCTTCCTTCTTGCACATTTTCCAAGTTAGTGGTGTCGAAAGGACCTGTAATCTGTTGAACCAACTTAGAAATTTGCCTCTCATACCTCCTAAAATCCTTACAAAAAGAAAAGGCACGGCATGACAAACTAACATAAAGGAAGAGAAAAAACATGTTGAAAAGTGGATTAGAATAACATGACTTATCCAAACATTACAATAATCACAATGACAAGAAAAGATCATGATAGTAATCATCAGTAATAATAAGAAATAATATAAAGTAATAATATCAACAGGCAAACGATACATTATAGAACAAAGGAGAGAATCAATGGAAACATGCATTCTAATATTGAGTTCCAGAATCAGATATTCAAACGATATATATATTAAATTAATCAATTCTATTAGATATCAGGAAGTTGTAGACAAATAGAAAAAACAGAAGCATTGTTTCACAAAACCAATAGAATAAAGCCTTCAAGGCTTAATGTTTGGGTGCCAGCAGACCTCAATGGAGCGTAATTTTAGTGCCTGGTTTTCATCATCAGACTGTTTAAGCTTTTGTAGTCTCCCCTGCTCTAGATTCAGAGCACTTTCTGCTGCCTTGAGTATATTACCTGCCATTAAATTGCCCAGTTCATGTATCAGATGGTGGAAAACTTTTGGAAAGAAACAACTGAAAAGCCCATGAAAAGAAAGAGGTGCAAGAAAGTTCTTTTATTTCCCATTTATAGGAGAAATAATTGCCTGGGAAGTGGGAACCAGTTATGGGGTATCAAAGACAGGATACATGCCTAAAGAGGAATTCAACATGAATTCAAGCAAAGAAAAATTTGCATTGCAAATGAGTAGAAATGGTTAACCACGATTAATTAAGATAGCATAGGTTAGTAGTCGAGCATGTAAGACAAATGCAATGAAAAGCATATACGTACAATGAGCAAGTTGGGGTGGAACCCTGGTTATTAATCAAGTTACTCAAAGTTCACTGGAACAGCTTTTACTTGAAATGCAAAAAAACCTTTCGGATACATCAGCAAAGAATATTGAAAGCAGTACCATAAAGAGGCCATTGCGTGCACACCATATCTAGAAACTTAACAACAAAATAGTAATGATATAAAAAGGCCAAACAAAAAGACCTCAGCTTCTGCTTTAGCTCGTTCTTGTCTTGTCGAAGTTTTTCCTCTTGCAGAGATTTTTCCTTTCTTTTAGCATTTCATAAGCTCCACCAATTCTTATTTTTCTTTCTTCTATTTGAGATCTGACTTCATGGTCTCGCTGGATAGCAACCAAGTGATTATTAAGTGCTTCTGCTCTACAGGTGATTTAATAATTGTATTATCAATTAGATTAACCGGCAGAGATATTACTGAAACCAAGAAAGAATAAATGAAAGTTGAACTAAGCATTCATATTTTAAGTTCTCCTTCATATAAAATTTTATATTATGTCCCATAAAAAATATGTTTCCAAACAAAGCTGATCTCAAGTAAAGTTATAATCTGGCCAATGGCCAAAAGAAAAAAAGAAAAATTTTAGTAACAATATGTAGATAGAGATTTAAAAGACGCTCCCACAGGATTTCAGAACAGAACAGAATCGGAAAGCTTAAAGAGTGATATGAAGACTTGCTTATTATTGTTGTCCCAAAAAAATCAGGATTTCAAACATAATAAAGCATGGGCTTCTCTAGTACCTCTAATAACTGAACTAAACTGATCATCATCCACGATGCAAAGCTGTATGTGGAAACATCTACTTACAGAGGTTCCTATCTTGTCTTTGAAAACAAGGTCATCATCCACTAAACTTTGGATCACATCTTTTACAGATTGAGAAATAACACCTTTCTTTGGGCCTGACTTCTCAAGCTCCTTTAGCTAAAATCACCAATAAACATATAAACAGAGCTGTAGAAGTACAATATAAGCTGAAACCATTGACATTGTTCACAATGACAAAGAGATTACAAATTAAATTCGAATAGGGTTTGCAAATTAAAATTACAAAAAATTGAATGAATTCATTAAAATTATAGCATTAGGACGTGATAATACTCACAAGGAAGAAATCTTGAGAGTCGTAAAAGATTTGAAGCATCTTCTCACGCTTCTCATCCACTAGAGAGATGGCAAGCTCGGCAAGCTCGATGAGATGGATGGGGCGAGCTCGGTGACCTAGATAGCGCGAGGGAGATGGCGATCTCGGCGAGTTCCATTACCTGGATGGCACGAGGGGAGATGGTGCTTCAGATATGTAATAGAGATATGAGATTGGAGGCAGAGCTCGGAGACGACGACAACCAAAGAGCTAAAGATGGGTCGCAAACAGTGACCTGTGTTGGCGAGCTCGGTGACGACCACAGAGAACAATTACAGATTTGTTTAAGAGACTAAGAAGAAACAAATGGGAGGGAGATTTAGAGAGTTGAGGGTTTCGATTTTCAGAAGGAGGGAGAGAGAGGGATGTTCGATTTTCAAAAGGAGGGGGAATTCTGAAATGTTTTGATCGAGGGCGAATAACTTAAGTGTCCTTTTGTTTTAGCGTGTTTTCAAAGGACGACGTTTGTCAATTCCACACCGTAGTGTTTTTAAAATCAACTGCTTTTAGTGGTGTACTAGGTTTACATATCACGACTGTTTTAAAAAACCGTCATTTTTTGAAACACAATGACGGTTTTTAGATTCACTGTCTTCTAGTTTGTGTCGTTGTTTAACAATTTTGTAGTAGTGTTGTTAGATAATATAGAATCCTCAAACTGATTAGGAAGCTTGTGAACAAAAATCCAAGTTCAAGCCGATAGGATGAAAGATTTCTTCAAAGCACGTATATATAATTGCACAATCTTTTAAACTTTATTTCTCCCCACAACTTGTGTGCAAAGGAAATACTCAAACATAAAGCCTAGCATAATTCTATGTGTGTGTCAACGTTTTGCATAGCCAAAACAAATCCAAACACACAAGACATTTTACAAGACTCGAGATACCAAAAAACACAAAAAGATTCAATTTACAAATCTAATTGACTTGCTAAGGAGCGGGGTCACAACATGGTTTGCTTTGAGTCTGATTCTCTGGAGCTTATCAATTGTGTTCGTGGCTCTTGTGGTCTAGGGAGCTTGTCTCTGTTCCCAATTCTTACACTTATACGTGATGAGCAACGGTGTTTTCAAGATTGCAGGTGGAATTGGACCACCAGGAATTGTAACCAAGCGGCGGATCACCTTGCGTCGCTGGCACTATCGAGGAGGAGTACGGAAGTTTGGGTTGAACGGCCCCCCACCTCTCTTGTGCACATCCTTTGCAAAGATGGACTCCCTTGTCCTCACCATGCTTAATTTGGCTGTTGACTGGTCTTGAATTGTTTTTGACATCCTTTTGGTTGGATTGTCTCTTCTGGCGCTTTATTCTTGATCAGCCTAATTGTATTGTTTGTTTTTTTGGCTTTCCTTGCATTGTATGTTTCGTTGCATGGACATGCTTGTTCTCCTTTGTTTGGGCATGGGCCTCTTGTTTTAGGGGTTTCCTGTGCGTTTGAATACAAGATCTTCTCGACCAAAAAAAAAAAAAAAAAAAATTGACTACACCTGTCTTAAACTAACACCACATTAGTGTTTGTGTTGGGCTTTAGCCTTCCTTGTTACCCAAAAAAAAAAAAAAACTAACACCACATCGATGTTCCAAAAACTCAATCCTTTCTTTGATCTTTGTTTGTTGCGTGAGAATTTCATGTAGACCCCCTCAGGTTTAGCATAATTACAGTGCGACCACAAATAACGTCACATAAAAACAAGGTTAAAATCCAGTTGCCGAGTGAGAGATTTGGCTGGGAAATGACGATTCTAATGTTTTGAACATTTGATGCTGGAGGTGGGTTGATGGAGTCTTGGCCGGGGACCGCTTACTAATCCTAACACATTTTAAAGATAGGGGGTGTGACTGTAATTTTGCCAAACCTATGGGGTCTTGACCAGTGGCGGATCCAGGAATCTCCTCTTCGAGGGTCAACGTATAAAAGCTCACAAATTTTTTTAGACAAATCTAGAATGCACCATATTATTATTAACCTATCTACAAAAATTTAAGACCATATTATTATTAAACAATCTTACAAAGATTCAACGCATAGAGTAAGCAACTTTAAATTTATTACGACACTAAGAAAATTTATAAATATTGCGGCTGTAGGACAAAAATATGTGGTACCCTACGAGTGATGTTTCCTAGGTTAAAAAGAAGGAGCAAGAGATAAATTCAAATCTGATGAGCTTTCAAGAATCGAAGGGAGCTTCATTTTGATTTTTTTATAGATTGAAATAAGTCATGGTAAGAAAATTGGTGGATTTTTCTTCAAGTTTTTTTTTTCCCCCCTGAGTTGTTATTTTGTGTTTTCCTCTTATTTTCTTTTATAGACAAAGTTGTCACTCAGGATTTGAGGCGTTTACGGGATTTGAGGGATTTGTGAGTATTAATTATAAATAAGGAAAAGAAAGAAAATATTATGAATATTATAAAAAAGGGTTTTTCATCAAAGAGGAGAAGGGAGAAGAGAGAAAGAAAAGAAAAAATAAAAAGAGAGAAGGAAAAGCAATAAAAAAGAAAGAGAGGGAGGAGAGAGAAACATTTACCTCTCCAAGCTGCACTCGTAGGTTTTATCGGGCAGCAGTTTAATTTTTTTTAAAACACCTTTGCCAAAACAACGTCATTTTGGCAAGGTGTTTTTTTTATAAAAAAACTCTTAAGTGGAACGACGTCGTTTTGACGTAGGGAGAAAAAAAGAAACGACGATGTTAAGCTCTGCGTGCTGCTTGCTGCCTGTGGTGCTGTGGCTGCTTCCTCTTTGTGGCATTTCATCAAACACCTTCTGGGCAATTTTCAGGGGTCAAGTTCTTGGCCTCCTATGGTAGATTCTGGGTTTGCAGGGGTCAATTGACCCCTCTTTCCCCTATGTGGATCCGCTTTATAGGTTCGCATCCAGATCTGCAAGTGCAACAAAGCTTTTGTGTTTATGCCCCTGTTTAAATTTTTTGGATATGCTACTGCTACGAAGTGTACTTTTCTTTGTGTTTCTTCTTCCCACTGTTTCAGTTTCTGATTCCCACTTGGTTCTCATTGTTTATATAGATCTCCCATACAAAAATAAAATAAAATTTTAGCGCATCCCCAGAAAAATTCCTGGTTCCGTCATTGCTAGTCCCACAAGATAGATTTGATTGAACAAAAAAAAAGGTACATATAAGATGCATGTACAATTGACAGGACTCGCCCCGAATTCCTCGGAACCCGAGACGAATCCTGTGAGAATTTTTCGACATCACACCGATGCCGGGCCCACATATTAAGAACCGAGACTTTCTACCGAAATTTCGGCAGAGTCTCCCCTAAAATTTGGCTTTCCCCAAAATTTCAACCTGCAAACAAAACATAGTTTATAACCCAACTGGCAGCATGCACAATATAAACTCAGGCAATTCATCTAATTGGCCTCCGACCTTCAAATATTCCGAAACCAAACTACCAACAAGCTTTTAAGTCGCACTATACAAAAACCATAATATTTATGATCTCAAACAACTATACGAATACTCCCAACAATCATTAAACTGAATTCAATGTCAAAATCACATCAAAACCCATTCACATGCTCAGAATCGATCAAACCTTTTAAACATAATAATATTCCGCGGCTGCACCTGGTGAGACCCCATGCTGCCTACGTACCCTTGGGTAAGGGATCAAGCCACACGTAGTTCTCATCATCAACGGTCACAACTCCGATAATAAACAATTATTTACAGCCGAACCAACTATACATTTAAGATCCATTACAATTCTAATTCCGATAAAAACACAATGAAACATTATCACTTATTCCCACTGCATCGTATTAAGAAGACATCACAGGCTTGGACAAACTCCAACGGGCCTGGGCAAAATAAAACACATAATCCACCCCATACGCCGAAACATCCACAGCCACGTATGGGGTCCGTCACACGCCGGAAAACTCCAACGACACGTGTGACATACAATCACATAATCCACCCCATACGCCGGAACATCCACAGCCACGTATGGGGTCCGTCACATGCCGGAAAACTCCAACGACACGTGTGACATACAATCACATAATCCACCCCATACGCCGGAACATCCACAGCCACGTATGGGGTCCGTCACACGCCGGAAAACTCCAACGACACGTGTGACATACAAATCACATAATCCACCCCATACGCCGGAACATCCACAGCCACGTATGGGGTCCGTCACACGCCGGAAAACTCCAACGACACGTGTGACATACAAATCACATAATCCACCCCATACGCCGAAACATCCACAGCCACGTATGGGGTCCGTCACACGCCGGAAAACTCCAACGACACGTGTGACATATTCACAGTAGAGACCAAAAACCTTTCTAACATTAAACTCATAACCGGGGAGGTACCTAAGGTAGTGCTAATAATACTCGAATTAACATTCTAGGTACCCCACACAAAATCAACAAGAATAATACTTTCTCAAATATTATATATAAACTCAAAACACTCGAATATGTCAAATCACATATATTACAACTACTTTACAAAATAAAGAATTCAACTATTAAATGTAACATGTATTTAAATAAACCATTAAATACAAAAGCATAAGATTTCCTTCTCCAACCATAAAAATAAACTCCTAGACCCACATAATCAACATCAAACAAATGACGGTCAAGACCCGTCCAAAAAGGGTCATCCTAGTACCTTTCGAATAGTAAACTACTTCGGAAGACTTGCGGTCAACCGAGGGTCAAACCTTCCAAATTTGGTCAACCGGGCCCGCAGGCCCCACGACCTCCATTTTACGATCCGAGAGTTCCTATGGGTTCCACAAGGTCTAGGAAATACGTCCTACAAGTTTGATTCATAACGGACGGTCGGATCGCTCGCGATCGCACGATCGGACGGTTATCGTAAAACACAAACTTCAAGTTTTTGAATCGGAACATCCGGGGCTCCGATTCATGATCCGTCGAATCCTACACGATCCTAGGAATGCCCAGGTTAACATATAACAAATTCAAGACCATCCAACGGTCCAAACCTGTCGAACCCGGATAACGCGTAATAGGCGATATCCGTTCGAGACTCATACGGTATCCAAAATGAGATCCGTAAAATCCTACGCGCTCGTGAGGACCAGGGGATCGCATTGGGACTTAATACCCCTCTGCTACAGTGCCCACGCGCAGCCACACGCGCTGGCAGCGCGTGGGTGTCCAAAGCGATATCGCATCGCCGGAAAATCTCAAAATCACGGCTCCAAACTCCTACCCTAGGTAAAACCCCTAATTTGGAGCCACTTTTATTCTTGGACATACCCCAAATTCTCGACGGAAGTGGCCGGAATTTCGAATTGAAAACCGGCTGAAACCTAATTCCAAAATCGAGCTACAAACTCTCAAAATTTCTGGAATCCTATCCAACAGGCAGCTAGAGCACGAAAAATAGTCGAGAATCCATACCTCACTCAACTGATTTGGTGGAGAATTGAAGGAGAACGAGCGCTCGGAATTTTCTGTCAAAACCGGCGACTTTCCTCCAGTTTCCCGCGATCCTCGTGGCTGCCGGCGTCAGAGAAGGGACGAAATGGAAAGAGCACGAGACGACGGTTCTAACGCGACCGGTCTTGTCGCCGGAGGTGGCCAGATGCGGTGGTGGTGGCCCAAAAACCCCGGCGATGAACAGTAACAGGGGGGGCTGTTCTGCGCGCAGGGAGAGAGAGACAGAAATGAGTTTCTGATTTTTATTTAAAATCTCATTTCGAAACAATTACGATTATGCCACTGAAGGTATTTTGATCGTAACTTTCTCGTTACAACTCCGATTCAAGCTCACCGCATGTCTACGGACTCGTCTCAGTACGACCTACGTGAGGGTACCAGCCACTGCCCCGAAATCCTCCCAGATTGAAAATGACCAAATTACCCCTACTCCGAGGGTAAAATTGGAAATTCATTATTCTTGAAATTAAATAATTTACTATTCCTTTTATTTTGGGTCGGGATGTTACAACAATTCATTCAATCATTATTAAAACAAGAAATAAATGGATTATGTTATGTGAAACAATTGAGTAATTAAAATTTGGGGCAGGACATGACGCGACTGAGGATGACTTCCATCAGCATCAGCCGATCTTCAATGCTGTGAGGAGTGGGGATTGGAATAAAGCAAAGGAGTTTCTTACCCTACATCCCAATGCAATAAGAACAAGAATTCCATACACAAAAAAGACAGCTCTTTACATGGCAATAGAATTACAGCACGAGCATATTGTGGAAGGGTTCGTGGAGTTGATGACAGAGGAAGACTTGGAAATAAAAGCTCTTGGTTGGACTGCTCTTGCTGTTGCTGCAAATAGAGGAAATCTCAAAATGGTTGAATGCATGGTTGAAAAAAGCAAGAACATACTTAGTATTGCCATTGAGGAAGGCAATATGACTCCAATTCTCTTGGCTTGTCTCAATGAACATTGGGAAATCGTTCATTATCTCTACTCCGTCACTCCACTCAAAGATCTAATGCCATAGAAAGGCCCGTACGGCGCTGGACTTGTTTGCCATTCCATGTTTGTGAAAAAATTTGGTATAAGTTTTAACTTAATTATGACAACCAAGTTGATTAAGCTTTTCCCATTATAACACTTCTGTTCTCTACTACAGGTATTGCACATGAATTAATTCAGCGTTGCAAACAATTGGTCTGCACTAAAGACCCCCATGGGGTAAACCCCATACATGCATTTGTATTGATGCCTACTGCATTCCCAAGTGGAACACGACTCAAATTCTGGCAACAATGGATCTATAATTGTTAGTATACCCACATTCTCTTTCCTCTTACAATGATAGTTATATATAATATTTCATTGTCTGTTATGAGAAGAGGCATTATCAGGCGCCGACCTAAGACTTGAAATGCAAATTTAATTTCTAATCTCTAAGTGGCCATTCTTATACCTAAATAACAAACATTGTCAATAAATATGATCCAAGTTTATAAACAAATTGGACATATATAAGTAAGATTTCCTCGTGGTGTTCATGTGTTCTAATGAAGGTACGTCCAACTGAAAGAATCTATGAATGTTTCTATAATAAATAGCATATATACAAATCAATATTATCACAAGAGATATTGGCAATAGTTAAAAAAAGTAGTTTAAATTATTTTGATTGAGGTCACTATCTTTTCTGAAAGGTATACACATAAAAACTACTCGTGCCATCGGTGATATTCATCTAAGTGTTCATAATGAAGCAAATGAAGAAGGTAATCGAACGGATATCACTTGGTCCGGTATGTTGGGACTCAACATCTAACTCTTGTTTTATTTAATAAACTTGAAATAATTTTTTCATATGTTGTTTGTTAATTTGTTTTCTCAATAACAATAGTTGAGACTAACTACTGTTAATTAGCAAATGAGTATTTTATTTTTATTTTTTTTATCAAAGAGAAGAATTGTCACACCCCAATTTATTTACTTATTTATTGAGAGTGTGAGGTAAAAATTTAAAAAAAAACTAAACAAAACTAAACAAAACTAAACTAAAATTACAAAATTTAAATAGCAAGAAACATGAGAATTAGACATAAAACTTCTATTCAAACCAAAGTAATTTACATTGTAATTTTACAAGCAAAATTTCAAGAAAGTACAGACTTTTAACAAAACATCCAAAACTATCTGCAACTCATTCTTCTTGTTTCCTTGTCACAACTAAACTTCAGATTCAAAACCTGCAATAAATTCATTAAGGGCTGAGCATTACATGCTCAGTAGAGGCCCTATATGATTAGTGAGATTTTTAATGTACAATTTATGCAATGTATGAATGAACTTCAATTCTACCCAACCCGTTAATCTATATAATAGGGCAAGTAAATCTGCATGTCCCATACCATGCATTTTACCACTGTGATTCCGAATGCCCCATTATATAAACTAACACCCATTTCAATCATCCCATAATTCCCTTTTTGCTAGTCATCTTGTCCATACCATTGATCTCCATGCCCAAATCACCCAATCGACAATTATACCGCCGATTTCCTAATCTACTGTGCACACGGGCTCGCCTAAACTTGGTCCCTACAATGGTTAGACTCAACTACACAAAAGATTCTTCCCATTATCCCCTTTTCCATAATTTCTTTATCAACCCAAAAATTCCAACCACTACCGACAACATATGAACATGTCAATATTAATCAAATTATAATGATAATTGACAATCATGTAAACACCCAATATCAAGGATAATAATCAAACAATATTACCAAGCATAATATAGTGTTCACAATATTTAATTAAATCAATTTATGCAAAACCTCCCCAAGAAAGAACCCCTACCTCAAATCCAAAGCTATTGTATAACTTCCAGTTGTAAGCTCAAACACTTTGAACTTCTTCAAAACCTCCCCACACTTAGTTCTTTTGTCTACGATATTTTTTTAGGAAACTACTATAACTTGAAGAACTTATGATCCAATAACTATTATGTAGGACTATTTATAGTAGTTAGAGTCGGTAAAGAAAATTTGGTTGAAGCTTTAACATGGTGCCACATAACTAACCTAGGGATTTCTAGACTACATCCTAGGATTTATAGATTACATGGGTGGCTTGAAGGTAAAACTGCCACCCCATTTAGTCTTTAGGTGTTGTCTCCGGGGAGTGCTTAGTAAGCACTTTCCAATTACATATATATCTACAAGACTTCCTATTATTCTTACACCTCATGCTATTGTGGTTTTTGAGGACTCTAAAAAGCAACACGTCAAACCTTTCTAAACACTTGTGTATAAATATTATATAAGATTGAAGTGAATTGGCATAGTTTAAAACCATATAATAGTTTTGATATGTTATAGCAAAAGCTTTCACGTGGCTTGCCATGCAACTTATATATATAGTATTAAAATTATTAATTTTAAATATTTAATTTCCATGAAATATTAGTGTAAGTATATAAAAAAAAATGGGGTTTCACAAGAATTTCATTGAGGAATTACATAATGAGGGCTAAGAGTGGCCTCATTTCTAAAGATGAGCTAAGAGCAATTACATGACAATTAATGATGACTAGACATGCATATTTGACTAGTCATACATGACAACACTATTATGCATGCAATGCAATGCAATGTATGCTTTTTACCTTCGAGGATGTTAATTTCATTTGAGCCATGACAAGGTTGATCTCAACTTCTGTAATCTCATCTTGAATGCGGACTTAAACTACCCTAAATTCCTTTAGCTTGAGTGATTACATACAAATTCCTTGAGCTTTAGTGATTACATACAAGATTACAAGTTTGTCAAGAAAAGCTAAAATAAAAGCATTAGCTAAACAAAATCTAACACCATCCAATAGTCATAAGAAACTTATCTAATTGAAAGACAATATTCTGTTTGTTATTTTATCATTTCTTGGCAGACTTCAATCACTTGATCGTTTTCTATGATTTTTGGCTTGTAAACTTGATATAGTTAACAGTCCACCCACGTTGCTGATCATATTCTTTCATGCAGGGGATTTGGGTTCAAAATTTTCTGGAAACTCCGTTTTTCTTAATGCATGTCCATGTCCTCCTTAGACATGAATATAGATATATAGTCTGGAATTTATAAGCACAACTTTAGTTACTAACACATGATAATATCAGAGGTTTATGGAGCAATAATCATTAGTCCTCCAAGTTTTCATGATTTCTTTCGTTATGCCGATTCCTTTGGACTTTTTCATTTTCTCTTTTAATTTCTTTGGGTATACGTAAGAGATGGAATATTAGCGTACTCGTGATACTCTCCAGGCATAAAAGAGAAAGAAATCCAGACATAAAAGAGAAAGAAAAAGAAGGAATGTAATAAGTACTTAAAGAAAGCTTGAAAAGTAAAAGCCTGATTCTTCATTCACCAATGCACTCCAACCACACTAATTTACGATGAAATCCTTTACTCTTCTAACTGAGTTGTAAAAATTTATCTAAGACCTAAATGTAAAATTTTATCTGGTTGTGAATAGCAGTAAGAATGGTTGAAAAGAAGAAGTTCGAGCTCTTTGAAGAAGCAGAGAAAAAAAATTAATTTTTAATTCAACAGTGAAGCATGTGCTTAACATGTGACTTTTTTAACAGAGATTTGGATGAATATTGCCAAAAACTAACGTACGGTGGGGAGTAAATTGGCAAGAAAATTTAGTACAGGGGGTAAATTGGCAGGAAAACAAGTTTAGGGTGGAGATTTTAACAAGCGTGATAGTTTAGAGTTTTTTTGGGCGTATAACCCTTTTTTAGTACAAGAGATTGTCGAAACTTAAATAAGAAGGGGATTTCTTACACACACACTACCAAGATGTCAAGGGATTTTGAACCGCATATTATTAGTCAACAAATTAAAGTCATTTTCCACTGAGATAGGCTCTTTTTTCACTCGGCTTGACCATAATGTGTAAGAATTGAGATGGTATTCAACCGTATTCTAATACCAAGGGTATATTACTATTTGCGTAAGAGTGTTTTGGCTGTTCATGGAATGTTGAAACTTGAAAAGGTGTATATAAAAACCCTAAAAACCTCAAGGGTAAATTACTCTTCGTTGAATTTGTTTAATTACGTCAACGAATGAAAATGTTAAATTACATAATTCGTCACCCTTCGCGGACCCCATTGCTTTAACAAGTGATTACTCAATTGGGTACAGTAAAAAAAAGAGGACACATGTCAAAGAGACGGAAAGAAGAGGGAGGAGAAAAGATAAAGAAAGAGAGAGAGAGAGAGAGAGAGTGTCCTAAGTGGAGTTAGCTTCAGAGGGTCTAAGTGAAATTCTCCATTTCTACTATCGTCAACAATAGAAAATAACATAATTCTCACCCTTCGCGGACCCCCATTGCTTTAGCAAGTGATTGTTCACTCAATTGGGTATAGTAAATAAAAACAG